>CANXYC010335872.1:0-12512 GCA_948193065.1 Aleurites moluccanus | reverse complement strand
ATACCTATATGTGACTTTGTGTTGGTTGAATTGGGCAAGTCAAATTTGCACCAAAACCTAACCTATTGGCTTGCCATTGTATGCCCACCAAGTGTTCGATGAAATGTCTAGTTCATTTGCCTTTAGCCTATTGGTTTGTATGCCATAGGCCTACCAATTGAATGCTATTGTCGCCAGTGACGTTGGCATGCCAATTGACCTTCCGTTTTCCGTTGCCGAACCAACTATTGTTTTATGTCTTTTCTTATTGCTAAACGCTATATCATTGATTGTACATTGTATACGACATTGCCATTGACTATATTGATTACTGTACTGATTGATACCGAACTGATTATTATTGGATTGACTAATATCTGGATGCCATTGTTGCTTATGGTATCCCTCATTATTGACCCCGAAATGGTTTGGCAGAGCTACCGATCTGCCAGGGTAGTGGGAAAATATTATCGGCGATGTGCACATTGTATTACTGATACCCTAGCTAGGAGGGGTTATGGTCCTGGCCATAGGGCCTGATCAATCTTATGCTCACTGATATTGATATGATACTGGAGACCTAAATGGTCCATACTGACTGATTACTGGAGATTATATGATTTCTTTTCATACAGTCCATCCCATTATCTGTCTTTCCATATGTAACTGAGCCTATATGATATTCTTTGGCTTTACTGTACCTTGACATTTATACTGTATACTGTTATCTCATTGACTGATACCATTGTTTATTGAAGCCTATTATTTATTGTGATGCATGTAAATTCATTGAGTATCATCTATATTTATTCTTTTCATTGTTTACCCATTTCAGGAGAGGAGTAGGTTGCAGAATCTTGTCTTTCGTCTTCAGTGGATTTCTGCTACAGATTGATTATGTATATTTTTGATATATTCTGTATCATTTTGGTGTTCATTATCTAGCTGCTCAATGGGTATGTATTGGGTTAGCTAGGAGATGAACATTGTATATGATATATTGATGTTGATATTTTGAGTTATATGATGGTATTATGATATGATATGTGAATGTTATAGCCATTTGCAGAATGAATACAGAATGCATGACAGAATAACAAAATGGATGGTAACTAATTAAAATGAATATTATATTGTGGTTTATAGATGATGCATGTGATACTGGGTTCTACGGGTGCCGGTCGCCATTGGCATCTCCCGTGCCTTAGGACCGTCACGGTCCAGGAAATCGGGTCGTGATAGGTTGACAAAAGAATTTTTGATTCAGACTAGGGGTAAAGAATCATATATTTATATGTGAAATTATGGTGAAAAGAAAGAGGTGAAAAATATTTAGAAACACATAAAATTTAAGTAATGGCAAAACTATAAATAAGTTGAACTTTAGGGGTATAGTGTGAATCACACTGTTTGAGTTTCAGAATGACTTTGAAAGTATTTTTATAATAAAGTACAGATAAAAAGAAGCTATTTCAATTCCCACTTTTGAATCTAATTCTCAACAGAATTAACAGAATAAATTACAGAAAGAAATAGGGTCAAAGTCCAATTTATGGATATTTTAAGGACTTAAATATAATTTGCCACTTAACTCACCTATATAAGCAACACTTAGAAGATTTTTGCTCCATCTTCTTCCTTTCTCTTCCTTTGGCCGAACCACCTCTTCATTTCTTCACCAAATTTTCTTGAAAAATCCAAAGAAAAACCTAAAGAAAACTTGAATTTAACCTTTGATTCCTTTATTTCCAACCTTGGTTTGCTTGGAAAATCAAAGAATTTCAAGATTGGTTGGCTTAAAGGATTTGGGTCACACTTCATACCAAGGTAAAGAATTGATTTCCTTGGTTTAATAGTTGATTTATATGTATTATATGATAAATTAGATGGATATTGTGTTTAATTACATCAATTGATGTATTTGATAGGTTTTCCCTAATTTGAAAACCCTAAGTTGAAGTTGTAAGAGATGAATCTTTGAATTAGTATTAGTTAATATTAAATAAGGTTAGATTATGTTAATTGATGGCTAATAGATGGATTATAGGTGATTGGTTTGATGCAGAAAGCAAGAAATTGGAAAGTTGCCATTTTTGCCTACTTTGAAGACTTTGGTGGCAAAGTGAGCAATTCAAGTGATTTAAAGTGCTAGGCGAGTTTAATATGCATCCTTTGTTATGCCTAACGTGTTGAAATATTGATTGGAACCTTGCTTTAAAAGGGCCACTTTGGCCGAACCATTGATGGCTTTGTTACTTTGAAATTTTGTCTTGTTTTTCTTTTGTTTCACATGCCTAATTGATCCTTTATATGTTGTTTGTTGTTGGGTTCCTATTGCCTATTGTATAACCTTCATTGTGTAATTGTTGATTGAGATTGGGGCGATTTCAATGTTGTACCAAAACCTTGCCAAAATGTCTATTGTTTGTTGTACACCACGTGTTCGATGAATTGCCTAGTTCAAAATCCATAGGCCTACCATTGATTTCTTCCGTAGGCCTACCATTGGAATGCCATCATCGCCAGCAACATTGGCATGCCAATTGAGCCAACTTCTTGACTTGATTTGTCCAACTTTTGATTCATCCCAATGTTAATTGCTAATCGTAATACTACTGTTTATTGATATTCTAGTCTTTTCTTATATTAGATTCACTGAGTAATTTTATAATCACCCTTTCATTGTTTCCCCTTTCCAAGTACAAAGTAGGAGGCAGAAATCCCAACTTTTGGTTCCTTGTGGATTCCTGCAGTATCAGTAGTGACAATATAAATAGTTTGACATTATATTATTATTTATATTATAGTTGCTCTATGGGTTGTATAATGGCACAGTTAGATTATAGTTATGTATGTATGACATATTATGGAGTTTAATTAGTATTATGGCATGAGATGATGATAGTTGTAGCCAATTACAAAATAAGTTATAGATAGATTACAGAATGCCAGAATGGAACTTAATTGATTAATAAATTGATAGTAATTGATTATTGTATGTGATACTGGGTTCTACGGGTGCCGGTCACCTCTGGCATCTTCTGCATCCTAGGACCGTCATGTTCTGAAAATGGGATGTGACAGTAGTTCACAGTCCAGACTACCAGAAGCAAGAGTTAGACCCAGTCAAAGTCAACCTATTAGGGGACAGAGACAAGAACATAATAGAAACACTGTTGAGTCTACTGCATTAGGATTTACTCATGGTACTATGAGATAAGCACCATCAGCATTAAATCTTCTGACATGTGTTAGCTCTGGCAGAAAATACAGTGGAAAGTGCATATTATAGATAGGTGCTTGTCTAAAATGTGGCCAGCAAAGCCATTTCATCAGAAATTGCCCTATATGGGGTGACCGACTAACCACTATTGCTGTTTCTCAACCTACAGTACAGATGGGTCAAAATGAGAATAGAGGATCAGGAGGTAGAGGCAGAGGGCAAGGTTATAGCCAGAGTACTAATCAAGCTCCAGCAGGACTAGGTCAAGGCAAGGTGTTTGCAATGAACTCACAAGAAGCACATAAGTCAAACACTACGGTGATAGGTATGGTTTCTATTCAACATGTTCCAGCACAAGTATTATATGACTCTGGTGCTACGCATTCATTTGTTTCAACTTGCTTTTCTAATAAATTAGGTAAGTGGAAACAATTAATGTATATACCTTTAAAAATAACTACTCCTATGAGTGAGAGCCTAGATGTGCAATATGTATATAGGGGGTGTGAAGTTGTGATTGAGGGTAGAAAATTATTGGTAGACCTTGTTGAATTACTAGTACTTGAACTTGATGTGATTCTGGGTATGGACTGGTTAATAGATCACCATGCAGTTATTGACTGTTATGGGAAGAAGATAGAATTTCAATTGAAGGGATAAGATAAATTTGTGTATCAGGGTGACAAATGTGATACTAGAACCAAATTAATATCAGTCATTAGAGCACAACGAGTTCTACGAAAGGGTTGTATGGTGTATTTGGTGAGTGTGATGGATACCAGTGAAGCTTCTAAAGGGATAGATCAAATCCCAATTGTTAATGAGTTTCCTGATATTTTTCCCAAGGATTTGCCTGGGTTATCGTCGGAAAGGGAGATAGAATTTGAAATAGATGTTTATTCGGGCATAAATCATATATCTGTAATACCCTATAAAAGCATAACATGTTTTTGTGAATAAAGTTCTCAATATATGGTTTGAAATTATCGAAATGACTAATGATAATTTTGAAAACTCAGTTCGAGCGAAAACGAGAAACTTTTTAGAAAAATGTCGGTATCGATATTGCTACAGTAAAAATAGCAGCCCGGTCGACAGATGAATTTCTGATTTTGACTAAGAGGTAAATGATTATGTGTATGCATATGTAAATACAGTAAAAAGAAAGAGGTGAAAAATGTTTAAGAACACTGATAAAGTAAGCAATGACAAAACTGTAAATAAAGGAAACTTTAGAGGTATAGTGGAATTTCGACAGTATGAGTTTCAAAACGGCTCTGAAACTATTTTTATTATAAAGTATTAATAAAAATAAGATGTTTGAATATTCACTTTGAAATCCAAATCCCGATGAAATTGACAGAATAGATTATCGAAGGAAAATGTGGCAAAAGCATAATTTAAGGAAAGTTGAAGGACCAAAAGGAAATTTGCTATATGTGACTTACTATATAAGCTACACTTATCAAATTTTTGGCCATTTCTTCTTCTTTCCATCCGTAGATTTCTCCCACCATTTCCATTTGATTTTTCTTCCATTTTGTTAAGGAAAATTGATGGAAACTTGAAATAAACTACATATAATCCATCCTCCATCCATTTCCATCCATAGGAATCAAGAAAAATTCAAGAACAAAGGCATTTGGAATTTCGTCCATTTCACACATTTGAGGTAAAATGTTGTTTTAGTTGATTTTATGTTTGATTTAGAGTTAATTGATGTTAGTTAGATTGGGTAATTAGTTTAATTGCATCAATTAATGCATATAGTATTTTTACCCAATTTTCAAACCCTAACCCTAAGTTGTATGAAGTGATTTTGTGTAATTGAGTTAGTATGTATAAATTGAGTATAGAATAAGTCAATTGGAAGTTAATTGATGATTAATTAATGGTTGAATTGTTGTAGAAAATTTGATTGAGGAAAATTGCTCATTTTGCCTACTTTGAAGAATTTGAAGAATTTGGTGGCAAAGCAATTTTGCTTGGTAATTTGGAGTATTAGGTAAGTTTAATATGCATCATTTGTTATGCCTAAATTGTTAAAATACAAATTGGAATCCATATGTGAAAACCCTAAAGTGGCCGAACCACTTTAGGGCAAAATTGCCTTGTTTTGTTCATAATTTTCCTATGGCTTTTCATGCCAAATTGATCCAATTGATGATTTTATTGAGTTGTATATAATGCCTATGGAATTGCTTACATTGTGTATTGTTGTTGATAATTGGGGCAATGTCAATGTTGCACCAAAACCATGCCAAAATGTCTATTGAATATTGTATATAATGTGTTCGATAAAATGCCTAACCCAAAAATCAATAGGCCAACCATTTGAATGCTATCGTCACCAGCGATAATGGTATGCCAATTGCATCAACTTTTGGCCGTAAATGACCAACTTATGTTTGATCCCATTGTTAGTTGCTAGACCATTAGTCATCGTATAATTGATTGTTATTGATGTCTTATTGACTCTATTGCTCATTGAATTGATTGATGATGAGTTATTGATATTGGTGATGCCATTATTGTAAAATGGTATCTATTGATGTGTTATTGTTTCTATTGATTCTGAGGTAATTTGACAGAGCTGCCGCCCTGACAGGATAGTGAGTACATACTGCCGTCATTGTGCATAATGTATTATTATAGTACCCTGAACTAGGAAGGGATGTCCTAGTCATAAGACCTGATTTGTCCTATGTTTATTTATATGAGTGATTTGTGCTTGACATATTTCTATGCATATGGCTCTATATCTGTCATTTTCAATCTTATCCATGTGATATACATTCCATTGATGTGATTGTTTACTTACAGTCATATTCTGTACTTGAATCTATATTACAGAGATTCTGAGCAGATTAATTCATTTATTTCATCTGCCTATTGCTTATTTATATTCCATTACATATTTTATTGGTTGATGCATATTAGATTCACTGAGAATCATATATGCTCACCCTCTCACTATTTCCCTCTTAGGTGCATTGTAGGAGGCAAATATCCCAGCTTTTTGACTCTCTGTGGATTTTGCAGTTTTATAGCAGTGTAATTATTTTAAACACTGAATATTTTATATGTTCATATCCTAGCTGCTCTATAGGTTATGTATGGTATAGTTAGTGTATGAACATGTATGTATGGGAATATTGGAGATTAATTAATGATATGACTACGATTATTACAGAAAGATACAAAATGAATGACAGAGTAACAAAATGAATAGTACATATGTGAGTGTATGATTATAGATTGATATGTATAGTAATGAATTGATTATAATAGATGTTTCTGCTGCAGTATAGTATGAGATTGATGGGTTCTACTGGTGCCGGTCGCCTCGGCATCTCCTGCACCCTAGGATTGTCGCAGCCCGCGAACGGGTCGTGATAGAGATGGTATCAGAGCCCTAGGTTGCTGATATTAGAGCCCTAGGTTGCCAATATCAGAGCTCTGGGTTATAGATGTCAGAGTATAGTTTATAGAGGAATTGTAAGTAAGTACAAAATAGGTAGAGTTAAGGGAACCATGGAGCATAGGAATTCTTATATCGTCTTTTGTTGCATTCGTCAAATGTGTATAAGTATTATGTATTTCTATAATATACTAAATACATGTTTTGTTTTTTAGACAGTTTTACATAGATATTTGCCTATAGAGATGGGGATACCAGAGAGGCAGAGGTAGCCTCTAATGAGTCTCTGGTCAGGGAGGTTTCTATTTCTAAGGGACCATCTAGATCCCGATGGACTACAGGGGATACAGAGAGGAGTGATGACCCCTAGAGATTTGAGATGATGAGGGGAATGATGGATTTGCATAGGGAACTAACAGATTTAAGGCGGGAACGACAAAATGTAATGCCACCTCCAGTGCCTGTAGCAGTGCCACCCCCTGTTGCACCTGCTACAGTACCTATTTCTCCAGCTCCTGTACAGCCAGCTGTGGTTCTTGGAGAGCCTATTATATATGGAGCCTGCCGAGTTATTGATGAGGGCATAGTTTCTATGCTTAGCTTTCTGAAGCTAAACCTACTAGAATTTAGAGGCGACAGAGGCAATGAGCCGATAGATTTTCTTGAGCAGGTTGAGAAGGTAGTTAGGAGACTACCTTGTACTGATATCCGAGCAGTTGAGCTTGTGGGTTTGTTATTAAAGGGGAAATCCTGGACATGGTTTTCTCATAGGATGGAGCCCAGATTGTACGGAGAGAATCCTCCTACTTGGGCTGAGTTTAGACAGGGACTGATAGATGAGTCCTTGACAGAAAGGGTCAAGATCAAGAATTTGATATAGTTTGAGCAGCTCGAGTAGGGCAGTAGGTCAATTGAGGAATATGCTGAGGAGTTTATTAGATTGAGCAAATATGCTACACAAATTGCTCCTACTGAGGCAGATTTGATTAACCGGTTTAGGAGGGGTTTGCATGCCTTATTGCATAATGCCCTTCTGGCTACAGAGTTCGCATCTCTGATTACCATCATTGATAAAGCCAATCAGATGGAAGAGAAATACAGGTCAGAGAGAGAGAGAAAAGGGATCAGAAGAGGAAGGGAGGATCAGGATCACAGAGTAGGCGGGGGGAGAGCAGCTCCCAGCCTAGACAGATTGAGCCAGTGCCTAGGTTTGATCAGAGACCTCCGTTTGGCAGTCAGAGGAGGAGGACACAGAGTAGGGGACCATCAGTGCAGTCTGAACCTATTTATTCATAGGGTTCTTTTAGACTTGCTACACAGATGTCCATTGTGCCTACTTATGGTTTTTGTGGCAGAAGGCATAGAGGGGAATGCCATAGACAGTCAAGTTCTTGCCTGAAATGTGGGCAACATGGTCATTATAATAGCAGATGTCCCTTGTGGGGTGAACAACAACCATCTGCTACAATTTCTTAGCCTACTGTTCAGATGAGTCAGAATATTACCAGAGAGGCTCCTAGTAGGGACAGAGGTAGAGGATAGGCCTCTAGCAGTAGTCAGGCCCCAACAGGCAGAGGCCGAGGGCGAGTTTTTACTATGAACGCTCAGGAGGCATAGAGATCTGGCAATGTGGTCACATGTACTATTTTGATACAGAATGAGATTGCTAGACAGTTATTGAATGTGCCTCTAGTGATAGCTACACCTATTGGGGGAGAGTGTAGAAGTGGATTATTATTGTCCTGCTTGTGTGATTGAGATAGATGATAACATTCTGCGTGCTGATTTGATTGAACTGCCTGTATTAGAGCTTGATGTGATCTTTGGTATGGATTGGCTAACGACACATCGAACAATTATTGATTGTTATAGAAAGAGGGTTAAATTCCAGCCTGAGAGGCAACCTAAATTTGAATTCCTGGGTGATCAACGGGAGTTTGGAATCAGTTTTGTTTTTGCTATCCAGGCTATAAGGATGATAGGGAAAGGTTGTTCAACATGCCTAGCCCATGTGATTGATGTACAGAAGATTTCTGTAGATATTGATAAGATATCAGTGGTTAGGGAATTCTCTGATGTTTTCCCTGAAGAATTGCTAGGATTGCCCCCAGTAGGGAGATAGAGTTTAAGATTAAGGTGTATTCAGGCTCCGATTCAATATCCATTCCTCCATATAGAATGACACTAGTAGAATTGAAAGAGTTAAAGGTGCAATTGTAGGAGTTATTGGATAGATGATTTATTAGGCCGAGCAGTTCTTCGTGGGATTCTGCAGTATTGTTTGTGAAAAAGAAAGATGGCTCTCTGAGGATGTGTATTGATTATAGACAGCTGAACAAGATGACAGTGAAGAATAAATATCCATTGCCAAGGTTTGATGATCTGTTTGATCAATTACAGGGTGCCGGTCATTTCTCTAAGATTGACTTGAGATCTGGGTATCACTAATTGAGAATCAAGAAGGGTGATGTATGGACATTATGGGTTTCTAGTGTTTCCATTTGGGTTGACTAATGCACCTGCTGCATTTATGGATTTGATGAACAGAGTGTTCAGGCCATTCTTAGATAAGTTTGTCATAGTGTTCATTGATGACATTCTTATCTATTCCAAGAGTGAGGAGGAGCATACAGAGCATCTGAGGATTGTATTGTAGACACTTCGTGAGCATCAATTGTATGCTAAGTTGTCTAAATGCCAATTTTGGCTAACTGAAGTATGTTTCCTTGGTCATGTGATTAGTGAGGAGGGTATTATGGTAGATCCTCAGAAGGTTGAAGCAGTTGCAAATTGGCCTCAGCCTTCTAGTGTTTATAAGATCCGTAGTTTCCTTGGTTTGGCAGGATACTACAGGAGATTTGTGAAGGATTTCTCCCGAATTGATGCTCCGTTGACTAAGTTGACAAGGAAACAGGAGAGATATCTATGGACTGATGAATGTGAGAGCAGTTTTAAGACTTTGAAATCTTACCTCACGAGTGCTCCAGTATTAGTATAACCATCGGAGGATGAGAAGTTTACAGTGTATTGTGATGCTTCTCGAATTGGATTAGGATGTGTTTTGATGCAGCTTCGGAGAGTGATTACTTATGCTTCTCGATAGTTAAAGAAGCATGAGGGGAACTATCCGACACATGATTTAGAGATGGCAGCTGTAGTGTTTGCATTGAAGATATGGAGGCATTATTTGTATGGGTCTAGATGTGAGATATATACTGATCATAAGAGTTTGCAGTATATACTTCAGCAGAAGGATCTGAACCTCCGACAGCGTAGATGGGTTAAATTGCTTAAGGATTATGATTGTGAGATCCTTTACCATCCGGGAAAAGCTAATGTAGTAGTTGATGCACTGAGCCAAGAATCTATGGGCAGTCTAGCTAACATCTCGGTTGTCAGGAGACCTTTGATCCGTGAGATGCAGGAGTTAGCTGTTATGGGTGTAGAGTTGGATTTGGGATCCCTGGATCGAAACTAGGCTCTGATAGCCCAGTTTTGTGTTAAGCCACTATTGATCGATGACATTAAGGTGGCCCAGGATAGGGATCTATATCTGTTAAAGCTGAAGGGTGATGTTTTGAATGGTAAAGCAGTAAAGTTAACAATAGAGAATGATGTATTGAAATGTGGGAAATGGATATGTGTACCCGATATTGATGGTCTACGAGACTGGATTATGAGAGAGGCTCACTATTCATCATATAGTGTACATCCTGGGATTACTAAGATGTACCTTGATTTGAGAGATGTGTCTTGGTGGTCTGGTATGAAGAGAGATGTAGCTCAGTTTGTTTCTACATGTTTAGCCTGTCAGCAGGTTAAGTTTGAGCATCAGAAGCCGTCTGGCTTGCTTTAGGAGATTGAGTTGACTGAGTGGAAATGGGAGCAAATTACTATGGATTTTGTAGTCAGTTTACTGAGGACTACACAGGTTTATGACTCCATATGGGTTATTATAGATCGATTGACAAAGTCTGCTCATTTCCTTGAAGTGAAGACTACTTACTCTGCAGCTCAGTATGCACAGTTATATGTGGATAAGATTGTAAGGCTTCATGGAGTGCCCATGATAATTATATCAGATAGAGGTATGCAGTTTACCTCATGTTTTGGGCAGAAGTTCCAGGAAGCTATGGGTACCCAGTTAAGGTTCAGTACAACTTTCCACCTACAGAACGATGGACAGTTAGAGAGGACCTTCCAAACTTTAGAGGATATATTGAGATTATATGTTCTGGATTTGAAAGTTAACTGGGATCAGTATTTGCTACTGATTGAGTTTTCCTACAACAACAGTTACCATTCTTCTATCGAAATGGCTCCATATGAAGCACTGTATGGTAGAAAATGCAGATCTCCAATGTGTTGGGTGGAACCAAGAGAGAAACAGATAGAGGGACCAGAATTGATAAAGGAAACGATGGAAAATGTTCATATTATTATAGATCGGATGAAGACCGCTTCCAGTATACATAAGAGTTATGCTGATGACCATATCTTTCTTAAGATCTCACCAATGAGTGGTGTTATGAGATTTGGGAAGAAAGGGAAGCTGTCACCAAGATTTGTAGGCCCATTTGAGATACTTGATAAGATTGGCAATGTGGCTTACAAATTGTCTCTTCCATCAAATTTGAGCCATGTTCATCCCCTGATTCATATTTCTATGTTGAGGAAATATATATCAGATCCATCGCATGTATTAGAGGTACAAGATATTGGGGTTAATGAAGACTTGTCATTTGAGGAGCTACCAGTGAAAATTGTAGATAGACAAGTCAGGCAACTAAGAAACAAAGAAATCCCAATGGTTAAAGTGCTATGGAAGAATCAGTTGATAGAAGAGTGCACGTGGGAAAGCGAACAGGACATGAGGGACAAATATCCCTTCCTATTCGATCATTGATGTGTATAGATGTATGTATAATTGTATGTGTATATTTTGAATTCGATGACAAATTTTTTTGAAGGAGGGTAAAATGTAATACCTTATAAAAGCATAACATATTTTTGTGAATAAAATTCTCAGTATATGGTTTAAAATTATCGAAATGACTAATGATAATTTTGAAAACTCAGTTAGAGCGAAAACAAGAAACTTTTCCTGAAAATGTCAGTGTCAATATCGCTGTCGCAAAAATAGCAGCCTAGTCGACAGATGAATTTTTGATTCTGACTAAGGGGTAAATGATTATGTTTATGCATGTATAAATACAGTAAAAAGAAAGAGGTAAAAATTGTTTAAGAACACTAATAAAGCAAGCAATGGCAAAACTGTAAATAAAGAAAACTTTAGGGGTATAGTAGGATTTCGACAGTCTGAGTTTTAGAACGGCTCTGAAACTATTTTTATTATAAAGTATTAATAAAAATAAGATGTTTGAATATTAACTTTGAAATCCAAATCCTGATGTAATTGACAGAATAAATTACCGAAGGAAAATGTAGCAAAAGCACAATTTAAGGAAAGTTGAAGGACCAAAAGGAAATTTGCCATATGTGACTTACTATATAAGCCACACTTAGAAAATTTTTGGCCATTTCTTCTTCTTTCCATCCGTAGCTTTCTCCCATCATTTCCTTTTGATTTTTCTTCCATTTTGTTAAGGAAAATTGATGGAAACTTGAAATAAACTACATATAATCCATCCTCCATCCATTTCCATCCATAGGAATCAAGAAAAATTCAAGAACAAAGGCATTTGAAATTTCGGCCATTTCACAAATTTGAGATAAAATGTTGTTTTTGTTGATTTTATGTTTGATTTAGGGTTAATTGATGTTAGTTAGATTAGGTAATTAGTTTAATTGCATCAATTGATGCATATAGTATTTTTACCCAATTTTCAAACCCTAAACCTAAGTTGTATGAAGTGATTTTGTGTAATT
>CANXYC010335824.1:0-18520 GCA_948193065.1 Aleurites moluccanus | reverse complement strand
TCCATTTACATTCACTTTTATTCTTTTCTTTATTCAAAAATAATGCTAAATCCATAAAAACTCGAAGGGGCTGTAAAATGATCATTTTGCCCCCAGTTCACCAAAAATTCAAAATTTCTCGATTTTGTCCTAACTGACTTTAAACCACTTCTATGCCTAAAATTAGGTCATATAACATGCATATCTATCAATTTCATGCATATATACATCATATAAGCATATTATAAAGAAAGAAAAAATTTCCCCTTAAGTCCCCCTTAAGGGTCCCTATAGGGTTTAGGTTGAGGTGTTACACAAATGCAATACTTTTCCGGAAATCGTCGATGTCAAAAACACTGCCGAGAAAAAAGCAGTCCGACTAATCTTAGAATTTCTGGTCCAAAACCTGGGGGGATTAAATAGGTTAGTTTTATGTGAAATTATGGTGAAAAGAAAGAGTTGAAAAATATTTTGGAATACTAAAAATAAGAGTAATGGAAAAATTGTAAATAAAGGCAACTTTTGGAGCAATTTTAGAAATCCACTGTCTGGTATCCAGAAATGACCCATAACTATTTTTAAATTATAAAATAACTTAAAATAAGGTATTTTACTCCCCACACTCGAGGTTTAATCTAAACGGAATAGACAAAATAAATTACAGAAAGTTTTAGGGTCAAAAATACAAATAAGAAAAATTTTGGGCTAAAAGTGCAATTAAACAAAGTTGTGGAACCCACCCATTCTAGAAATTAGCCTAGGTGGCCGGCCAAGGGTGAGGAGGAATGAATAATTGATTAGAAAAATGATTATTTGATTTATTAATTAATTAAATATGTGACAAATCACCTAATTCTAGAAAACTCTATTTTTTATCTTCTTTTTTTTTTTTTTTTTTTTTATTTAGTTGGCTTTGTACATAGAAGAAGAGAAGGGAATAGCTATTAACAAGGAAGTGGCCAAACCACATATAGGAGAAAAAACAAAAAGAATATGTCTTCTAACTTTTCCAAAGAATTCAACAAAAAATAGCTAGAGTAGTGAAGAAGGAAGAAGCTTTATAAAGAAAATAGGATAGAAAATTGTGTTCAAACTTTTGGTGGAGCAAAAGGAAGTGGGATGCAAGTATTTTGATTTGAGGTAATGATTCTAAAATTATCATTTTTTTTATTGTATTTAAGAGTTCTAAGATTTGATTTGGCAAATAATTGAAGTGATTAAGTTAAAAATGTAAAGAATGAGTTAGGGTTTATGTAGTTTCTGAATTCTGTTTTGAGATAGTAAATTCTAGCTATTATTCTAAAATTTTAATGATTGAATTTGAAGATGGTTAAAAAATTAAATTGTAGATAAATATGTTAATTAAATGTCTATAAAAAGAATTTGGAAAATTCAAAGTGAGGAAAGAGTTATTGAATAAACACTATGACTAACCTGAAATTAGGTATTCTAGAAAATGCTACTGTGTTTTTATTGTACAGACCATTAGAGAACATTAGAAGAAGTGTTCAACATGAAAAATTTTCATTTATGTTTTATATATAATAATGTAAAAGGGTTTTGCAATTGGAATTTTGGTTTATGAGATATTAGGTCATAAGTGTATACTGCCTGGAATGACTATTTAACAGAACATAGGTTATAGAGTTCTATTAATATAAGGGCCTTAAAGTCTGAATTAGATAAAGTGATAAACATAAAAGATGATAATTTATGTGTTATCTAAATGAATGTAAAATGGTTTTGTAATTGGATAAGTACAAAATTAATTATAGGCATAGAAATAGGGTATGTCTGGATAGAGATTTTAGGGCAGTAATTTAACATTAGAAATTCACTAATAATTATTCATTAATCTAAAAAAATTCTGAAATTTTAATATGTTATAACCCTATTTGTTAGGTTTAATCAGGAATAAGAATTGAAGCAATTGGATAATTGTAGAGAGAGATATGAGTAATGGAACACATGCTGCCAGTAAAGAATGTTACACAGAAAAACCCTAGTAACTTGGAAATTTGAGTAATTTTCTTTAATATAAGTATAAGTAATATAATTTTATGTTAAATAGTATCTAAATGGAAATTAATTGGATATGTAAAGTCAAGAATAAATAAGAGATATGATGAGTATCATAAGAGATAAGGCAAAGAATCGAGGATAAAGGATAAGGGAAATGTTCAAGATATTAGCAAGGTGAGTAATGTATACATCATTATATATACCCATGTTTTGATTTGTTGACCCAATGAGTATGTTTCCTTCTTGATTAAATGCCAGTTTGTTATTTTTTATCATTCTTTGATCTTCCTAAAGATTGAAATTTATCCATATTCATTGATTGCTATTGATATTGAAATGCCTTTTGTGTACTAATTGATAAGTAAACCCGTGTATCAAAAGCCATTGTACCGAAATGTTCTTAATGCATACTTGATATTGTAATTGATTTCCATTGGCCTATTTATATGTGGATTTGACAGAGCTACCTCTCTGACAGGGTAGTGGGTACATACTGTCGGCAATGTACACATTGATTACCGATGCTCTAGCTGGGAGGGGTTATTGGTCCTAGCCATAGGGTCTGGTCAACCTTATGCTTATTGATACTAATACTACTGGAGGCTGTATATTTGTATATAGTCTATAATGATACTACTGGAGACTGTATATTTACATATAGTCCATCTTTTTATCTGTCTTATCTATATGATACGAGTATTGTTTACCTGATCATTGATTCTAAACTTATATCTTTTTGCTTACCGTTGATATCTTTTATTATCATTTGTTTATATCTCCTATTTAATGATGTATACATGCTCACTGAGTATTTTTATACTCACCAAATTGTGGTTTATAATTTTTATAAGAATGAGATAGAGAAGGCTGATTCCAAGTCAATTTCTTCTCCGACTTGGAATGTCAAGTTCATTGAGGTAGAATTTTATTTTCTAAAAGTCAAAAGTATCAACTCATAGAGCTCTATGGTATTGAATGTAATTAGATGATTGAGTACTATAATGATGTATGAACATTGAAATAATTGACAACTCAGTGGCCTTAAAAAATTGTAATGTGTAATGTGTAATGATTGATAATGACAATGACAGTGAAGTGATAGAGACAGTGGTACTGAAAATGCTAAAATAATATTTATATATTTTAAAAGAAATTTAGAAGTTCCATGTATGAATATTGATATGTGAAGTTGAACGTATAACGTTGGCAAATTATTGGGAGTGTAAAAAAAAAAAATTTAGTGCAGGCTGTGTAATTTTTGAGAGACCCGGTTTTGGGTCGGGATTAAGGTTAAAATTACAAAGGAAACTCTAACAAAATTTTTGTAAAATTTATAAGTAATAAATGGAATTTACGTATTGATTAATGAATTAATATTGATTGAATGATTAATAAATGGACTGTTCATGGGTTCTACGGGTTTCCGGTGACCTTAAGTCTTCCCGTACCCTAGGACCATCGCGGCCCAAAAGTGGGTTTTGACACAATGACTTATTTGAGGCCACTTCTGCCTCTCTACTGGGCTCTTCTAATCTCCTAGGAGCATGTTCAATAGCCCGTTCACGTTCTCCTGTAGACATCTTAATCACTACAATAGACAAACACAATCATTTAATACATATAGTTATCGCAGAATAAACACATATTTAAAGAATACAACAAATGACGAGACTGGATTTCCTATGCTCCATGGTTCACCTATGCCTTATTGACACATGTCTATATTCTATCAATATATCTATACTCCGATACCACCTCTGTCACATCCCAATTTTGGAAAATGATTGTCCTAGGATGTAGGAATATTATAAAGCTACTGACACCCGTAGAACTCTTCTATAACTTGTAAACATCACTTGCTATAACATATCTATATCCATATAATCAGTCTATCTGTCATCATCTGTGATCATATTTTATCTCAACACATCTCATATATATTAAATATCAGTAACTAAAAATATTACAGACCATATTAAGTATAGTCATCCCAATAATTTACATATCCATGGATTATCTAAAATATATACAAGGAATATATACAAGTTCAATATTTACATTATTATAACAAAGCTGGATCCATTGATGAAGAAATCTTGGACCAGCTCTATTCCTAGCCTGAAAGATAAAACCACTAAAAGGGTGAGTATTTTTATACTCACTGAGTCAATATATACATTATCATACATTAAGCTGGGTAGAAAATAACAAATGAATAGTATTAACAATTAACTCATTGATAGCACATCAAAGGACCAAATCAAGGGAAATAGTTTATAGACATCAAATATAGATGCACTAAGAGAAATAATAACCATGTATATATAATAGATATTGGGTCATGAAACGCATATCATTATCAATATAACATGTAAATAGCATAAGGTGAACCATATCCTATGACTAGGACCATAACCCTTCCTAGCTAAGGTATCACTGGAATTTCATTGTGCACAATGCTAATGGTATTTACTCACTACCCCATCAGTAAGGTAGCTCTGTCATAAAAACATTAGAATATGTTAAAGATAGCAAATAAAATATCAAATAGGCAAGATATTCAAGAAGACTAAATTTCTGTAACTTTAGCACATTTGAGCTGTTTAGGAAAGTAAACACATATAGGATCATTATCATTAATAAAGGAACATTATAGTATAGGCAAAATGACACAAAAGTCATTTAGGATATAAGTTCAAAATATGTCAAGAAGACACATTTACACCGGTGACAAATAAAGTCACCCATTTTAGCAAATTTGGTAACAATTGGTTTCTTAAGAAAATTAACAAAGGTCATTTTATCGAGAACTTAGTGTGCACCACTTTAGGACTAAATAAATATAGTTTTGGGACATATTAATCAAAATCCAAAGTTCACAATTCAATCCCTAATGGCAACAAACACAAAGGCATTATCAAACAGGGTTTATATACATCAATAAACAACACAATTGAAGCTTGAATTCAAGGAAAATTCAAAGGAAACTCAAATGAAACACTTTGGTCAAAAAGTTGTAAGAATTTAAATGGATTCAAATTGATCAAATAAAGGTTTAAACATGCATAATAATATACATATAACTCACCAGAACTGACAAATCGATCGTTTACGTGATAAAATGCATATTTTCCTATAACAGGCAAAAATAGTGTTCTTCGGTTTCCTTCGATTCTACAATTAATTTTACCACATATTTAGCCTTAAATGGATGCTAAATAACATATTTAAATATTAATTAGAATTATGGAATACTATACAAAAAAATCATTTCAAACATAAACCTAGTTTTAGGTTTTCTCCAATTTCAATCTAATCTTGAAATCTATCGATCTAATCATGTTTATAATCATTTATATAACTTAAATGAATCAAAAAAAATGAAGAAAAAATCATCCTCACCTGAATTCTTCAAGTGGATGAAATTTAGGTTTGGAGTTTGATCAATTTCTAGCTTGAATTTCTTGGAATTTTCGATGGAAACTAGCTTAATTAGTAGTTTAACCGAGTTTTCTGTATATTTTGCTTGAAGCTTGGATGAAATTGGTGGATTTTTGGAGAAGGAGGAGACTCAGCTATAAAAATGGAGGAAGGAGGATAATTTTCTAATTTTTGGAGAATTAGATGGCTATTTATATTAATTAACTTTCATCTAATTCGATTTCCCCCTGACACTTCTCGTATTCACATTTTGAACCCGAAACTTATAACTATTTATCTTTTTGTCCCATTTCAATTCTGAAACAATATTTCTTATATTTCTCCAGCTTATGAGTCTAATGGTGACATTAAAAATTTAAAATTTTGAACCCGTTCGTTAATCAAAACGTCAACGTGCTTACCTATCCACCGAGTATATTTTTAGCAATTTGTCAAATCGCGCAAGTATGATATTCTAATGTCTAAACAAACTTTATTTATACTTAAACAACATATATTCAAGGTTATATAAATGAAATTTGAGGGTGTTACATTAACTAAGGAAAATTTGACTTAGTTATTTCATAACTCAATGAGAGTCAATGTATTTTGATGTGAAATTTAGCCTTGTATTTATAGAGAAAATTCTGAGGGAAAAATCGTACTGAAATCCAATGTGGGATTCATGTTTTGGGTTTGGTGGCACATGTATTGAAGCTTGGTGACAGAGGGACTTCATATTGGCGGCAACAGGGCTTGCTTTTAGTGGCAGGAGATGGCCTGGGTTTTAGCACCACCCAGGGCTATTTGTGAGACTGGCGGCACTACCAGCTATGCTTGGCGCTGCCGCCAAGGCCTAGCTTGGCTGCTACCAAATTTGTCTTGATGCTTTTCCAATATGATTTGCTCGATTCGAAGTGGTTTGACCTCTAATTGACTTCGATTAGCTTGGCACGATCTAATTTGTCTGTATTCAGAGTCGATTTTGATTTCCAATTGATTACTAATTAGTCTAGCATGACCAGAGTCAGCTTGGGGTGTAAAATTATGTGTTCACAACAAGATAAACAAAGATGATGGCCTTTATGGAATTAATGCAGCCCAAGCTAAGAGTCTAACGACCATGAACATATTTAAAGTAGTCGTACCAGACTGAATGGTCACTCAATTCTTATCAACCTAGAAACATTCATCTCATAAGTACTTAGGAACAATATTCTCAACATAAATATACAACTAGAAGAAATGGAGAATACAATGTATATTGCCATAATGAAAATTTGGTTACAAAATATGTACAAAAATAATACAAAATATGGCTCGTAGGGCACATATACACTAATAGGAATAAATAATATGAGATCCATAAAGGCCAAGCATGAATAAAAATAAAGTGGGCTAATGTGCATTAAGGCCCAAAAGCATGTTCATGGCTCCAAAAGCCATATTTAGTTGTATAAACTCATTTCTTATTTCCCTTTTATATTTATGGTGTCAGATGTATGATTGTAGATATACATTACTTTTAGTAGATTGTGTGATATATTTATTAGATTGCTTTAGACTTCATTTCTCCTTTCGTTTCTTTAGGATTAGCATCATTTATCCATATATGCAAAGATTAAATTGTTCTCTTATGTGGTCTTTTAGGAATGGTCATGTGAGGTTGTACAATTAATTATACCTTGTACAATTAATTATACCTTGTATAATTCTATCTAAGAAGATTGGGTTTTAAGTGAGACCTCTTATAACTCCACCAACCTTTCCTAAGAATTATGCTAGGTTTAATTTTTGGTACAGACAATCATGTACCATGATAGAATTTACTTATATGCCTTGTGGTTTGTGAATTTTTGGGTTAATGCGCATTTGAATTGATTGCTAAAGTATGTTCAAGTTCTATTAGAAATTCTAGCTTATAATGGAGGTTGGTTATTATGGCCAAGAGGGTTGGGGTGCCTAATAACTTTTTCAATTCGTACCTAATTTTCTTACCTGAATCTCTAGATAAGGCAGTCTAGTACTTAGCCAAGGGTAAAATCACCACTCATTTTCTAGAGGAATAAATTACATTGAATTTGTGGTATTTGACCGAGTGGTGACTCTTTTTTTCAGTTTTCTTATTCCTTACCGATGTCTTTTAGGAATACAAATTGGATCATTAGCGCAAAAGACACTAGAGTTTGGCAACTCCGCTGGGGATAGGAAAACCAATTCCATTACCTAGTTATTTAGATAATTGATAAATTTAGACATACCCAAAAGCTTAAAGTAATAAAATACTTTTAAATCTAGCCCATCTAGATAAAATAAATAAGATCACATAATAGAGTAAAGATGGGAGCATAACATGATACATGTCCCTGATTTTGTTGGATAAATAAATAGGAGTAATTGTTTACCTTATTGTGTTATGCATTCTTGCATAATCTAACACATGATATCTTGTAGCCATATAGAAAACATCCCCAAATGTCTAGATTTGAACTTAAGTCCATGAGCCCTTTGGAAATGAAAATAGAGGAAATAGTCAAGAAAATGGTGAAATCTGAAATGAACCCTTTGAGGAAAGAGATCAAGGCTATTATATATAAGGTGATGGAATTTTTGCTACATGAATTCAAAGCTTTCATAAGTCAAGCCAACTCTAAAGAATTGAATGAGTTGGCAAAAAAGGAAGATGGGTCATGCACTAAGAAATAAGATGTCATCCCAAACTATGATAAAGAAAAGCCCCTCATGCATCAAAAAGGAAGTTCATCCCACTAAATCCTAAAAAGACTTGAAAAGAGAGGCCTCCTACAACCTTTGGACCCAAAGCCTTTACCCTATGATTTGCATCCTAAATTTAATCTATATGCTTATTGCCAATTTGACCAAGGTTTTAGGCCATCATTCAAACCAATGTAAGAGGCATGAGCATGAAATTTAATGTCACATCCCAAAATTGGAACGTGACAGTCTTACGATGGAAGAACTACCAAAGGTAGCTGACACTCGTAGAACCCATAACATATCCGATTATTATCTTATTGTTACTCAATTAATATCTTTTTGTTTTGTATTATGTAGTTCAAGTGCTGTTCCATCTTATCATCCATGCAATAAACATAATTAATCTCCATATAAAATATTATACATCACTTTATACTACCCAACTATATCCAGTTACAAATCTATAGAGCCACTAAAATATTATATAAGATAGAGTTAAAAACATTTACACTGCCAAAATTAGACTGTTAGTTTCATAGAAGAAAAGAATCTGGAACCCGCATACTACTCCTGACCTGAAAAATATTAAACCACTACAAAGTGAGTATAAAATACTCAGTGAATTTAACATATATTATATCACATTAGGGTTGGTTAATCATCAAGAAAATAAGATAATCAATCATTAGGCAACAGGTTTTGCACACCAGTTGGCAAATGGGCAAAATTGGGTAACAACAACAGTTTGTAACAAATTAACAGGTCATAAGTATGCAAATCATATAGAGATGACAGATAATGGGTCTTAACACATATAACGGTATGCAATTCACATGTAAATTATATAAGGCAGGCCAAGTCTTATGGCTAGGATATTAGCCCTTCCCAACTAGGGTCCATGATATTCATTGAGCACATTATCGACGGTATTCACCCATTACCCCATTGGTGAGGTAGCTTTGTCAAATTAACATATAATAAGGCAATAGAATTATTATTTTAGGAAATTAATCAATAAGAACAAATAAGGATCAAGATACTCATAAATAATCAAATGGTTTGCATATTACTCAATCGGTATCAATAATCAATCATATATAAACAATGGAAGTTATATTTAGAACAACAATAGGAATGGCATTCAAGTATGGGTTGGTCAACCAATATCAGTTACGTTGGCGCAATTGGCTAGCCAACTTTGTTAGCGACGATGGCATTTGCTTGGTAGGCCTATGAAAAACTCATTGAGGCATTTTGTCAAACACTTGGTGTGCAACTTTTCAATAATATTTTGGTAAGGTTTAGGTGGAATTTCAACAATGCCCATATATCAAACAACAATCTCACAATCTAGACTTTTCAGTAAGCAATTCAAATCAAAAAAGTAACAATACAATTAGGACCAAATTAGGCTTGGAAAAACAAGGAAAATAAAACAAATTTTCAATGGAATTTGGCATAAGGCATTCGGCCAAAACATGGCCCATCACAAATAGTTTCCATAATTTAAAATATGGTTATAGGCATGTAATATGTTGTATATTAAAATCACCTAAACCTTCAAATTGCCAAAACAAAGCTTGTTCCTTCAATTTCCTTCAAAGTAAGTAAAATTTGCAATCTTGTTCTTCCTTTGATTCTATACCAAAATATCACCAATTTAGCTTCCAATGGATATAGTTAAACATAATCTAACTTAATTATAAATTATGAAAGTTTAAACTAGGGTTTGGTTACAAACAGAACGTAATTAGGGTTTGGAATTAGGGATTTCCATTAATTTTAACAAATTAGTGCAATCAAATGTTAAAGCCATCTAATTTAATATCTAAAACACCTAATTAATTTAAAAGGATGAAGAAAACTTCAAGTTACCTTAATATGATGGTGAGGCCGAATTTTTCAAATGAAGGATTCTTAATTTTCCTTTGATTTCTTTAATGAAAATTGGATGGAATTAAGTTTATCAAAGTTGGAATTCAAGTTTTCTTTGATATTTCTTGGAAAATTGCATGAAAAATTGATGGAAATGAATGGTGAGTGGTTCGACTAAGCAAGTAAAATAAGAAGAAGAAAGTAACTTGGTGGAAGAAATGGTTAAGTTTGGTATCTATAGGTGACAAATTTTGGAAATTAGATTTTTCACTCCAAAACTTTCATTATTTCTACTTTTAACTTGAAAGTTTTCTATAACTAATTCTGTCAATTTTATTCAGTTTTAGATATCAAAGTGGGAAGTGAATAAACTTATTTTTAGCTGTAGTTTAACATTATACTGCTTTTGGAGGAAATATGGATCCTAGACATGTGGTTTTTTCAAATACCCCTGAAGTTCCACTTATTTACGATTTTGTAATTCTATTGATTTTTCATCACTTTAACACTTTTTCATATTTTTTTCATATCATTAACTATGATTATTCTTAATCTTTCATTACCCATGTATCTGATAAAAATAACTTTAAATTCAATACTGTACTAATTTCTTAAACTGAATAATTATCATTGACGTTATTGGTCCAACACTTGAGAAAACTACCTAGTAACTGCAACATAATTTCAGGGTATTACATTTAATACCTCATTGATAATGGACAATTTTCTATTCCAAACCTAACCTAACCTTCACTAAGGTGCATTACATACAACGATGGCTTTGAAGTATATCCCAAAGAGTCTCAAGAATGAAAAAGCATCTTAAAACAATTTGCCACCCTAGTTGAATTTTTATCTTGAGAACTTTAGTTTCCAATTAAGAATATATTTCTCTACATAGTTATCTTTTGGAAATTTGATATGACAAAAATTTCTTAATAATGAATAATGTAGCTAATTCCTTTTCATATCATTGTTTATGTTTGAACACTTAAAGTGAGTTTTGAGAAAAGGAAAAAAATAAAAGAATTATCGAAAAATGAAAAGAAAAATTGGGAATATGGTTTACTGGGAGTGGGTAATTTATACAAAGTTTTGATATTTAAATTTTCCTGTTGATTTGATGTCCAACAATTGAGAGAAAATTAGAGGTTCTAGTGAATTCTTTTGGTAAGTAACTGCTGGTTTTGTTTAATTTTGTGAAAAATTTAAACAAATTGTGAAGTTAGTAATGTTTTCATACCCAGACTGGTCAAAGAACCAGCGAAAATTGTGGGTTAGTGTAATACCCTAGGAAGCCCCATCTTGTATGCATGAATTGATTCTCAGTTTATAGTTTAAAAGCATTGAAATGATAGGAAATAATTTTAGAGACACAGTTAGAAAGCAAATGCAAAACTTTTCCAGAAATCATTGGTGTCGAAAATACTGCTGGGAAAATAGCAGCCCGACTAATTTAAGAATTTTTGACCCAAACTTAAGGGAATTAAATAAGTTAATTTTATGTGAAATTATGGTTAAAAGAAAGAGTTGAAAAATATTTTGGAACACTGAAAATAAGAGTAATGGCAAAATTGTAAATAAAGGCAACTTAAGGGGCAATTTTGGAAATCAACTATCTGGGATCCAGAAATGACCCAGAACTATTTTTAAATGATAGAATAACTTAAAATAAGATATTTCACTCCCCACACTTGAGGTTAAATCTAAACAGAATAGACATAATAAATTACAGAAAGTTTTGGGGTCAAAAATGCAAATAAGAAAAATTTTAGGCCAAAAGTGCAATTTAACAAAGTTGTGGGATCCACCCTTTCTAGAAACCCCCCAAGGTGGCCGGACAAGGAAGAGGGAAAATAAAAATTATTAATAGAAAATGATTAATGGACTTATTAATTAATTGGAAAGGTGACAAATCACCAAATATAGAAATTTCTATTTGTCTTATCTTCATTTCTTTTTGGAGTTGGTTTTAGTGTACAAAAGATAAGTGTTGGCTGCCATTTTTGGGAGAGTGGCTGAACCATATGAGGGGAGAAAAATGCAAAGAAAAATGTTTTCCAACCTTTCCAATAAATCAACTAAAATTTAATAGGAAGAGATGAGAGAAAGAAGAGGAAGAATAGGAGATTAATGGAGATTATGTAAGCTGTTTCAGTGGAACAAAAAGGAGAAGAATTTCATGGTTTAAGTTTAAGTTAAAGCCTCCTAAACTTAGTTATTTGATTATATTTAAGAGTTCTAAGGTTTGATTTGGCAAATAATTGAGATAATTAAGCTAAAATTGTAAAGAATGAGTTAGGGTTTATACAGTTTCTGAAATTGATTTGATGGCAGTAAATTTTGGCTATAATTCTGAAATTTTAATGACTGAATTTAAAGATGGTAAAAACATAAAAGTTATAGATAAATATGTTAATTAGACTTCTGTAAAAGAAATTTATGAAATTCGAATTGAGGAAAGAGTTATTGAGTAAAAACTGTGACTGGCATGGAATTAAGTTTTCTAGAAAATGCTACTATTTTTTTATTATACAGACTGATAGAGACAGAATTAGAAGAAATATTTACATAAAAAGTGTTCGTTATGTCTTATATATAAGACTGTAAAAGGGTTTTGCAATTAGAATTGTGATTTATGAGGTATTAGGTTATAAGTATAGACTGCCCGGAATGACTGTTTTACAGAATATAGGTTATAGAATTGTATTAATATGAGGGCCTTAAATTCTGAATTAGAGAAAGTATTAAACATGAAAGATGTTCATTTATATGTTATATAAATTAATGTAAAATGGTTTTATAAATGGATGAGTATGGAATTAATTATAGGCATAGAAACAGGGTATGTATGGATAGAGATTTCAGGACAGTAATTTGAATTTGGAAATTCACTAATAATTATACAGTAATTCAAAAATTATAAAATTTGGATACAATTTTATGTGTCTATTTTCAATAGGAAGAGGAATTTTAGTAATTGGTTAAGTATTGATTGAGTTATTAGTAAAGGAACAGAATCTGCCAGAATAAGATTTCAGGCAGAATACAGAGTAGCAGGGCTGGTTATAGGTCTAAGTTTAAATTAACACCATAAATTGTGTAGTAATTATTTTAATATGAAATTTGGATATGTTATAACCCTATATGTTAGGTTTAATCAGGAATAAGAATTGAATCAATTAGATAATTGTAGAGAGAGATATGAGCAATGGAATACATGCTGCCAGTAAAGAATTTTACAAAGAAAAACCCTAGTAATTTAAGAATTTTCTTTAATATAAGTATAAGTAATGTAAGTTTATTGTTAAATAGTATCTAAATGGAAATTAATTGAATATGTAGAGTCAAGAATGAATGAAAGACAGTAATGAGTACTATAAGTATGTGAGCAATGAACCAAGGAAATGGACTTAGAAACAGAAGGAATAAATAAAGTGCTCTATGAGGTGAGTAATGTATACATTATTATGCATACTCATGTTTTGATTTGTTAACCCAATGAGTATGTTTTCTTCTTGATTAAATGCCACTTGTTTTTGTTGATTATTTTTTGATCTTTCTAAAGATTGAAATTTATCCATATTTATTAATTGCTATTGATATTGGAATGCCTATTGTGTACTGATTGATAAGTAAACTCATGTATGGAAAGCCATTGTACCGAAATGTTCTTAATGCATAATTGATATTGTTATTGATTTCTATTGGCCTATTTACATGTAGATTTGATAGAGCTACCGCTCCGACAGGGTAGTGGAAATATACTGTCGGCGATGTGTACATTGACTACTGATGCCCTAGCTGGGAGGGGTTATGATCCTAGCCATAGGGTCTGATCAGCCTTATGCTTACTGATACTGATCGATACTGATACTACTGGAGACTGTATGTTCGCATATAGTCCATTCAAATATTACTGGAGATTGTATGTTTACATATAGTCCTTCCCTTTATCTGTCTTATTTACATGATATGAATATTGTTTACATGTTCATTGATTCCAAACTTATATCTTATTGCTTACCATTGTTATCCTTTGTTATCATATACTTATATTGCCTGTTTAATGATGTATACATGCTCACTGAGTATTTTATACTCACCAAATTTGTGGTTTATAATTTTTATAGGGATGTATTAGAGGAAGCTAATTCCAAATCAATTTCTTTCCGACTTGGGATGTCAAATATATCGAGGTAGAATTGTATTTGTTAAAGGTTATTAGTGACAATTCTTAAACCTCCATGGTACTGTGTATAATTAGATGATTGAGTATTATAATGATGTATGAACAGTGTAATATTTAATGTTACAGTGACATTCAAAATGTACTGTGTAATGCATAATGATTGAAAATGTCAATGATAATAAAGTGATAAAGACAGTGACAAAGATAAATGTTAAAAATGAAATCCACATGTTTTGAAAAAGATTTAAAAGTGCTATGTATGATTGTTGAATTGTGAAGTTGAGGGTATAAGGTTGGCAAACTATTGGGAGTGTAAAAATAATTTTTAGTGCAAGCTGTATAATTTTTGAAAGACCTGATTTTGGGTCTGGAAACTCTGACAAATTTTTTGTAAAATCTATAAGTAATAAATGAAATTTAAGTATTGATTAATGAATTAATATTGATTGAATAATTGATAAATGGACTGTTGATGGGTTTTACGGGTTTCCGGTGACCTTAAATCTACCCGTGCCCTAGGACCGTCGTTGCCCAAAAGTGAATCGCGACAGTTAGAGTGTCAGAGATTCAATCGTAATCGAATCGATTGAACTGAAATTAAACCGAAAGTAATTAAATTAACATTATATAAAAAAAATTTAATTAATTAATCTACTAATGTTAATCCTTTCATTTTATTTTTTAAATTCAATTTAATTTTCATAAATAAAAAAGAAAATAATTAAATAATTATATATATATATATATATAATTTTTCTCAATTAAATTTTTTTATCATTATTTTTATTCATTTTTATTTTTAAAAATTTTATACTATTTTAGTAATTTTATTTATTTATTTATTTAATTTTACATAAATTTATAATTATTTAAGTTAATTTAATATTAGTTTGATGAGTTTTATATATTAACTTACTATAATACCAATGATAATTTATTTTTATTTAATTTTTAGATAATAATGTGTGTTATTATTAATTTACTATGATGATATATTCAATTTAAACAATTAAAATAATAATAATAATAATATTTAAAAAAAAAAACATAACCAAAATTTTCACAAAAGTCAAAATGGAAATTGCCATCGTAAAAAAAATTCAAAAATAAAACTGTATCGTTTTGATCAAAAATTAAAAAAAATAAAAATAAAAAAGCCTCACCTATCCAGTTCAAAAAATTGAGATCGGGTTGGGTGGATCATCGGTTACTCGACCGGATTATCATATTTTTATTCAATTTTTAAACAACAGGTAATTGGAGGTGGATTGTACCAGCCAGTCAATTGATTTTCAGTTTTCCCGTTGAATCGATTGATGCAATCTGATTTTCAAAACCTTAGAAGTTTATAAGTTTATGAAATTCAAGTATTTTTTTAACAAGTTATATTAGATGTAGGGAGGAAAGTACCTTTTTTTTTTTTTGAAAAAAAAAAAAAAAAACATTCTACCTTATATCTGTTATTCAAATCGCATACGAATTTATCATGAGAGTGTGTTTTAGTGTGCAAAAGGTACTTAAAATTCTTTTATAAAAGTCACCCAAAGTGGGGATCAAATTATAAAAAGGAAAATTGTTACCTTCTCTAATAAGAAACGGTTATGTCATTTGTCATTGTGGGTTGAGTTTAATTAACAAAAAATAGAAATATAATAATTTGATTGACATCGATTGAATAAAAAACTTGTAAAAATCAATATAAGAATTATTTCACGCTTCACAACTTTCAAATAGATGCAAATGGATAGTTTGGATATATATATATATATGCCAATTGTTTTTTTTTTAAAACAGTTTGAAATCTCTAATCTTTTATAGTCTAATTTAACGACCAAAAAAAAACAATTATAACATGCATCCAATCATAGATTATTAATTAACATTCATAATCATGTATTATCCATATTAATGTGGAATAAGCACAATCTTACCATATTAGGTCTATAAAACATGTACCTCTTCTGTATTGGAGATTATTTAAAGCATATATATATATATCTATATATTCTTAATAATTATGAGAAACAGTCTCTTTAGTGCTCCTCAAAAATCTTCAATTTCTCAACAACGAAATTTCCTTCTTTGTACCTGTGTTTAGCATCAAAAGCTCTCACATATTTCCAACCCAACTCTTCCCCACAATTGCTACAGTAGATATCAGCAATAGTGTATATACCAGTCAGCAACTTCCTATCTTCTTTTCTACCCAAAACCACATTCATCACATGAGAAAACATATAGGCTTGTCCTGATTTTGCCTAATTTTAAAAAAATAAAAAAAAATTATTATAGGACACGAGAAAAATTATTAAAAAGTGAATATTTAAAATTTGATATCCTAACCAATAAGTTTTTGATTGAACGATATTGGAATGGTTTTTAGAGTTAAAAGATTTGAATTTTGAATCAAAGTCAAACTTGTATAAAGAAAAATTAAAAGAGAAAAAGGTTTACATAATACTCACTCGAAATGATTTGGAAATGAGATCACTATGAAAGGCAAGAGCGTTTTTGCAATTTCTGCAGCTGTACAAGGGATAGTCCCCAGATCCTTCCATAATTAAGCTGAAAATTAAGCAAAAGATTATGTTAAAAAAATAAAAATAAAAAATAAATGAATTGAAAAGGGAGATGAATAGTAGCTATACACTAAAAGAATGACCTGAAATTATCTTTGGTCCAAATATGAGAAATGGAAGGGCAGTATATGTCGTACTATAAGAAGATAGTGATCTGAAAATTTAAGCAATAATTTAAGAAAAACTAGTGGACAACTTAGACAAAACTTAGTCGACTTTGACTATTAGAGTTTCATATAATAAGAGGATAATTCACAGCTTTGGCCGGTGGTTGTTGCCCTCTTATTATATATATATATATATGATAGATTCAGTTTATTTAATATTGTAACACCCTAAAATTTCCATTTAAATATTGGACAGTTCTCTTGTCTTTCAGTATGATAACACCAGTAATTTCTATACAGCCTGAAAAGCTAGTTCAACACCAAAATTAAAGTTATTTAATACAGATCCATTGAAAATAAGAAAACTAAAATAATATTATTTATTGGTAAAAAGAAAGAATAGAAAAGTATTATGGAAGATAGAAAATCAATAGAATCACAAAACCTTAAATAAGTGCAATTTTGAGGATATTTTTGGAAATCTACAGTCTAAAACTCAGAATCGGATTTAGAGTAATTTTATATGATAGAACAACATAAAATAAGTATTTTCACTCTTTATACTGATATTTGATTCTCAACATAAATAATATAATAAATTATAGAAAGTTATCGGGTAAAAGTGCAAACAAGGAAAGTGTAGGACTTAAGTATAATTATCCTAAATTTTGGCATATAAATATCATTCCTTAGAATATTTTCTCCACCATTTCACCATCTTCTTCTTCTTTCTCCCTTTGGTAGAATTCTCCAAGCCAATTACCCACCAATTTTTCAACCAAATTTCAAGGAAAAACTAAGGGAAAACTTGAATTTAACTTAAAACCAACCTATTTTCATCAAATTTCATCAAGGCAACAAAAGAAAATTTGGAATTCTACTGTCACATCCCACACTATAGGGCTGTGACGGTCTTAAGGCATAGGAATAATTCACATAACCAGTACCGCAAAGAACCCAAGTTACATGCTATCATTCATGTTTCTATTACACATATCCATATATATATATATATATATATTTAAACACTTGAGGTTTACAGAAAATCGGACAAAGTCTTCTCTGTAAAATTAACATTACCCAAATAGAAAAACATAACAAAACACTTCTAATGTCAATATCAAATCCCAATTCAATCTTCAATACACAACTCACATCAGTTCATACTTATGCCGACTCATAATACATAATCTTTATCAACTCATATAATGGTTTTATACATCACAGATCATATGGCAGTTCCCTGTAATATCATTCATACATATACCAATATCATATGAGCTTACAATGGCAGTTGCATCCCCTGTTGCAATATATACGTTCATATACATACATCATAACATACAATTATACATTTACATATCCACAAGTCATACTCAAATATATATACAACTAATATCATGGAGTGATCTATACTACTCTAGGAAAAGACTATACATCTGCTCCGCGGCTGGGATTACAAAAATAGCTGGGGATGACTATGTCTCACTCTCCTTTCCCTGAAATGGTTCAACATAGAGGGGTGAGTATAAAATACTCAGTGGATCTATAAATAGGAAATGCATTGCTAATTTATAGATATACATCTGATCATTTATGATAGTATTAAGTATGATGCCAATTTATCA
>CANXYC010335790.1:0-19796 GCA_948193065.1 Aleurites moluccanus | reverse complement strand
CTCTCCATGAATTCAATTTAAAAGAGGCATCAAAAGAAAAAGAAATAAATGAAATAAAAGAACAAAATAAAGAATCAATAAATGTGGGCACAGATGATAAATTGAAATTAACATTTATTGCATCATCATTCCATGATAAAGTTTCTTTGATTAAGATTGTTCAAGAATTTTTAGATTGTTTTGCTTGGCAACCTGAAGACATGGCGGGTATTGATCTAAGCATAGTGGTCCACAAGATTCCAACTTATGAGGATGTGAAGCTTGTAAAGCAGAAGTTACGCAGGATGAAAACATAATGGTCTCTCAAGATTAAAGCAGAGGTCACCAGGTTATTGAAGAACGGTTTCATTGAACCTGTCACTTACCCTTCATGGCTGGCCAACATAGTGCCTGCGCCAAAGAAGAATGGGAAAGTCAAAATGTGTGTGGATTATAGGAATCTGAACAAAGCCTGTCTAAAAGATGATTTTCCTCTACCCCACATAAACTTATTGGTTAACCGTATGGCCGAATCTGAGGTAATCTCTTTGACTGATTTGTATATGGGATATAATCAAATACAAGTCTATCCACTTGACAAGGAAAAGACAACCTTTGTGATAGAATGGGGCACCTACTGCTACAAGGTCATGCCTTTTGGTTTAAAGAATGCCGGGGCAACATATCAGAGAATGGCTACAACTATCTTTCACGACATGATTCATAAAGATGTGGAAGTATACATTGATGACATGGTCATCAAATCAAAGATAGCGGAAGGACACATAGATGCATTAAGGCATTTCTTCCTTAGGTTGAGACAGTACAATCTAAAGTTGAATCCAGCAAAGTGTGTTTTTGATGCATCCTCAGGATTGTTTCTGGGCCACATGGTCAGTAAAAAAGGGATAGAAGTAGACCCAGCTAAATCAAGAGCCATTCTAGAGATGCCAGCTCCAAAAATAGAGAAAGAGATTAGAGGATTTCTAAGACGTTTACAGTACATCAGTCGGTTCATTTCCCAACTAGCTGACGTTTGTAAACTTGTCTTTAAGTTACTAAGGAAGAGAGTCCCTAAGGAATGGAATGATGAATGTCAGCAAGCTCTTGAAAAGATCAAGCAATACTTGTTAACCCCTCTTGTCTTACAACCGCCCAGGCTTGATAAACCTTTGCTGCTATGCCTCTTCGTGACTGAAGAAGCTATGGGGCAATGCTCGCTCAAAATGTTGTGAGTTCACATAAGGAGAATGTCATCTACTATTTGAGTAAGTGCATACTTTCTCATGAGCTCAAGTACAATCAGATTGAACAATTATTTCTTGCTTTGGTATGGGTATGCCATAAACTGCAGCCTTATTTTGGTTCATACATTACGTATGTCCTCACTGATAAGAGCCCCTTGAAATTCCTTATGGAGAGGCCGGTTCTTGACAGCAAGATGGCATGACGGTTGGCAGTTCTAGCAGCTTTTGATCTCAAATATGTTCTAAGGAAGGCTATTAAAGGAAGTGTGATAGCTGACCAATTAGCTGCCGCAACAATAAGTGGCGAATTATTTGAACTTGAGTTTCCGGATGAAGATGTCATGGGATTGGAACACGAAGTCTGGAAGTTATATTTTGATGAAGCAGCCAATAACAAAGGGTATGGTGCTGGAATTATACTTGTCACACCTGATGTGTATCATTTACCCATGGCCATTAAGTTAGCATTTGAGGTGACAAACAATGAAGCAGAATACGAAGCTTGCATATGCAGTTTAAAGGTAGCCACCAACATGAGAATTGATTACTTAGAGGTCTACAGGGACTCTAATTTGATTGTTTCATAAGCTTTGGGAAAATGGAAGATAAGAGAAGAGCGTTTAGTTCCTTACTATCAACGCGTAGTTGATATAGCAGAAAGTTTTCATGAATTATCTTTCTATTATTTACCTCGAGCCAAGAATCAGTTCGTCGATGCTCTGGCAACTTTGGCCTCTATGATTGACATGGTAGGAAATGAAATTGTACGACCTGTAGTTATCGAAGTGCGAAGGCAACCAGGTTATGACACAACATGCATGCAAGTTCAGTTAGCCGATGGCAAGCCATGGTATTGGAACATATTCAATCTTCTTAAGAATGACCAGTATCCGGAAGGGGCCTCCAAATCAGATCGGAGGACCCTAAGGCAATTGGCCAGCAATTTCATAGAAAATGGTGACGTGTTATACAAAAGAGCATGGGATAACATCCACCTTAGATGTGTGATGAAAGAGGAAGCTCATTAGGGCATAGAATGGGTGCATAGCGACGACGAAGGCCCGTACATGAATGGTTTTATGTTAGCCAGAAAAATCACGAATCTAGGGTATTTTTGGCTCATTATGAACGAAGATTGTGCTAAGTTTGTACAAAGATGTCCAAAACGCCAGATATTTTCCAAGCTTTAGAAGCGACCTCCTGTCCCGTTGCATCCGACTGTAACTCCCTGGCCCTTTACTATATGAGGTCTCGATGTCATAGGACGCATCAGTCCCAAATCTTCAAATGGACATAAGTATATTCTGGTAGCAATAGATTACTTCACAAAATGGGTAGAAGCAACCTCTTACCATGTGTTGAACTCTAAGAAAGTAGCACACTTTATCCAAACTAACATCATTTGTCGGTTTGGACTATCGTTTGAGATAGTCATAGATAATGGTTCCCATTTCCAAAAGGAAGTAGCAAGTCTGCTCAAGAAGTAAAAGATTCAGCATCATCGGTCTTCACCCTATCGCCCTCAAACGAACGGTGCAGTTAAGGCAGTGAATAAAACCATTAAGTCAATTCTGCAAAAGATGATTATTAATCATAGAGGCTAGCATGAATGCCTCCCATTTGCATTATGGGGATACAGAACCTCCATACGCACACCGATAGGGGCAACTCCATATTCCCTGGTATACGGGATGGAAGCGGTGCTTCCAGTTGAAGTGCAAATCCACTCTGCGAGGGTTATGCAGGGAAACTAGTTGAGTGAAACGGAATCGATTAAAGGATAACATGACTAGTTGAACGCTATTGACGAGAAAAGGATGGATGCACTCTATCGAATCCAAGGATATCAACAAAGACTTGCCCATCATTTCAATAAAAGGATATTTGATAGGGGATTAGAACAAGGAAACTTAGTGATGAAGGAAATCAGAGCTCCTGTGTATGATCCAAGAGGGAAGTTCAGACCAAACTAGGTAGGCCTATATCTGCTGAAAAAGATCCTGTCTGGCGAAGGTGTCATACTCTTGGATTTGGATGGGAATGAATTCTCAAATCCTTGTAATCTTGATCAACTGAAAAGATACTTTGTGTAATTTCCATTTCATGCTGCATTGTATGAATAGAACTACGAGGGCCTGATTCTTCCAAAAGAAAATTTGGTGTGTAAAAAAGTATATGCAAATAGAGATACGTAGGCAACTCACTTTGGGTACGGTCCAATGCATAATAAAATTATCATTTTTTGCCCAGACTAATTGATTTGTGCTCGCTAAGTTGAAAACTTGAATAAGGCGACTTAGGTAAAAATTAGAGTAGCTCAACGAGTTGAAAACCCGAAAGGGCAACTCGTGTAAAACTTAGAGCAATAAAAAAAATAAATGATAAAAAAAATTAAATGAATAATAAAATAATAAAAATAAAATAAATAAAATAAAAAAGAGAAGAAGAAAAGAGAGAGCCTCACTTTGAATTGGGTTTCATGAGTCATAGTTTATTCTTTCTATGTCCAGTTTCATTAAATCCTGTCTTGTCTCATTCTATTAGAGTCAAAGTAGCAAAAATTCCTTTATATTTCATTCAAAAGAGTTCATATTTTCAAAACAAACAAAATGTCTAAAATATGATCCAAAAGATGGAGTGCAGAGTCTAAATCCGTCTCCTCCTAGGATGCATATCCCCCGAGTCATCAGAGTCACTGTTTCCAATCGCAGATGAATCTAGTCCAACCTTTTCCTCTAACTCACCCTGCATCACCTCAGCGTCTTTCGGTCTCATCACCACATCTATCTCACTATCTCCAACCTCTACGTATACTTCCAACTCTGTAATCAAGGCTACTCGTCTGATCTTCTCAATAGGCCAAACTTTACGGATGAACCAGGAATCATAATCCTCCCAGCTTGTTTGATAAGCCGACAGGGCACACAAAGCACATCGTCCACCTCCAGCCATTCATTATGGCCTGGGAAACAGGACCGGTAATCAAAGATAGAGGGTAAACAACTCTGTCTAGTGGGGTGCCTTGGGGCCCATCTGCCTCAAGACTTTGGTGCCCTCATAAAATGAGGTCATAGAAATACCTAGCAGGTAAACCATCTTGTACCCATAGCTCATCGTGATAAATGAGTCAATCCTATACCAAGAGCAGTTCTAAAGCAGATCTACAGAATCGAGCTTTAAAACCCAGGAGGTCCACTCCTTTTCTGAACTAAAGTGGATCAGAGCCCTCCTCATGCGATATTGTGCAGCTGAATAGGGCATCCTATTTGGAGGAGCCACCACCTGTAGGTGATCCTTGAGCCAAACCTAAAAGAGAAATAAAAGGTTAAAAGGAAATGAAAAAAATGTGAGGAGGAAGTACAAGACATTTCTACTTATAAAATGACTGGGCTAACAGACCAAGGCCCCTCAACTCTATAGCTTCCATCCAAGCTCTGCAGGGTCTCTGCCAAAATTAGACTGGCAATAGTGCACCCTTGCTCCATCAGGGCAACCAGTTCCACCACTCGAACATCTCCCCAACCAGGTGAGCTGAATAATAGGCATCCAGCAGTCAAACACAGAACTAAGGCTATCATCCTATGCTTTTGTCTCACCATATCCCCTGTATCTTTTGGATATTGAAACTCAGCTGTGACTATAGTCAGATTGATTTGGTCTCCCATGACCATAGAGCTAGCAAGCTCTTGTCCCAATCTAAGGAGCCTCTTGAAAGGGCGAAAGTATCTGACCCGGTATTCAGGGACAGCTAAAGTGGTATTCGGATTACTTCTAAGGATAACATTGAATTCCTCGAAAGTGGGGCACATTTCCTCCATGCTCGCCCCAAATCGGAACACATGATCAATAGGATCCCAAAACCTCAGACAGGCCCTTAGAAAATCCCAATCCACTTTCACACCTCTCAAAGTCAGAACAGAATTGATCCTATACTTGCCCAAATTAATCTTTTCGACTTTGTCTAAGTTTTTGGTCCACAAAAACATATGGTGACTATAATAGGGCTCCATGGGAAATTTAAGTGAAAAGGAGAGGCATAATGACTTTTGAAAGAGATTTGGACCCTATTTATAGAAAAAAAAAATCAGCCCAATTTGGCTTGGATGCGCAGGCCAATGCGGTGCCACCACCTAATATGGGCAGTGCCACCATAGCCTTTGGCGGCACCACTCCTTTGTGGTGGCAGTACCGCCAAGCTCCAAAATAGTGCCAGGGCGGCACCGCCCCTTCATCTCGACGGCAACACCTTATTTTTTCTTTTTTCCTGCAGAATCTTTTGAGTAATTTCAAATTTTTTGGGGTTTTCTGGGAAATTTTAGGACATTTCCGAAATCCCTTGGCATTTTTTAGGCATTTAGGCATAAAATAGCATTACACAACATTTCTTAGTTTGCATTAATAACATGGGTAATTAGCTAAAATATCATAAATACATGCATACATAAAGCATACATCATTCGTACATCATTGTTCATAAATAAGCATAAATAGAACAGTGCAAGAAAAAAAAGTGCTAAAAAAGGCCACTAGTCTCTCCGACGATGCTGACGGGGGTCCTTCAGTTGACGAGGTGGTTTAGCCTGAATATCAAGTCGAGTTAGCATGACCGACAGAGCTAACTCCATTCTACGTCCCACGTGATAGGTGTGACGAATCCATTCCATGTTAACCTGCAGAAAGAAAAGCCAAAAGCTTAAGGATCATTTTCGAAAGCAAGGCTAAGAGGTATTGCAAGCTTAAGGATCATTTCCAAAAGCAAAGCTAAGAGATATTGCGAGCTTAAGGATCATTTTTGAAAGCAAAGCCAAGAAAAAGAACATGAACATACCTCAATGTTATCAGGTAACTCTGGTGCAAGAGGATGAACCGCATCCAGAGGACGATATGATTGCATCTCGCCATGAGCGTTGGTGTAGAAGATATTCTCAGATATCCAGAAGTTAGGGCCCAAAGCGACCCAATCAAGATCATTCCAAGTCCAAGGAGTAACATTGGAGTTAGTTGAAGGAGGATCTTTTGATGCACCCACGCTTTGAGCTTGACTTTGACGAATAACAGAAGGTCCAGCAAAGCTAGACGGACGTCTTAATCGTCGACACGGATCGCCAATGGGTCCCATCCGCCAAGTGCAATAGAATAACACATAATTATCTTGATGAGTCACATACAAATGTATGGGAAGACCAGTGTAGGCCTCGTCAGGGGCATGGATGTCCATATTGCGCCTCATGTCAATTGGTGGGTGCATCAGAACTACCCACCTGCCGATAGTTTGAACTCAGACTCTCTCCCCCAGGTAGTACAGCTTGTTGTGTGGAGAGCGAAGTAACAATAGAGAACAAGCCAGTTTGGCACTCAGATCAAGTTCTACTGGCATTAGCTGCATCCTATCCGTGTAAGGTTTCGTCACAACCTGCAAGAGGATTATGGTAAGTATAAACTAGGAAGTGTGAATAAGGTAAAATCAGAAGATACCTGAAAGGTGTCGAGGCTGCTAAAGGCTGCTCGAATAGTCCTGAACTTTCGCATACCAGGCCCAGTCCAATATTCCCTGTTTCATCGGATACTAGCCGGGAAGACATCCAACCTAGAGTTGTTAAGAGTGGGAGCCAGCATTGGAAAATACTCATAAGCCCATACCTGTTTCAAGCATTGAAGACAGAGAAAGTCAGAAAGAAATAGCAGAATTTCAGAAGAAGTACAGAGAGTACCTTTTAGTTTAGAATTTACAATGGGTGCAGAAGGTGCCTTTTCGATTTAACAAGGGATGCAGAGAGCATACCTCCCAAATAAAGTGAGTCCCGCCAAAGAAATTGAAAGCTCCCCGAGACAAATTGCACATCTCCCGGTACATGGTGCTCAGAATAGCGCCAGCCCAATCATACCCACCACGTTGAGTCACATCTAGCAAACTCGGCAAAATGTTCAAATTAATAGTATCCCGATGGGTGTGTCCAAATGTACATCCCGCCAGAATCAGCATCATCAGCCTAGCTATAATTGCAGTATCAAATAGCATATTGGTGAATGGATCCATATCTCTCAGCCAAGCTTGAAGCCAAGTGCGAGGTATCGATATACGATCTTGGGGTAGATCCTAATCTATGAGCTAAATCATATATTCAAGAGTGAAGGAAACCCTCCAATCATTGCAAAGATCTAGATGACGGGTCTCGAAGTGCAGTCCGGTCAGCATTGACAGGTCAAGCGGGGTAACAATCAACTCCCCACATGGAAAATAGAAAGTGTTGGTTGTATCCCACCACCACTTAGCCAAGGCCTTGATCAAGGCTACATTACTCTCAGGGTTCGTTTTGACCCTCAGGAAGGACACAAAGCCAGTAGGATCCAACGGGGTCTTTACTGGAGATTCGACTGAAAGAGCATCAGCTAGATAAGCCAAGTTTGATTTGGCGCCCCTATTCCGAAGTGCAGTGCTTTTTCAAGCAAAGGAATTCACTCAGCAAAAAAAAAAAAAAAAAAAAAAAAAAAAATTGGGAAAATACCTCAATTCTGTCGTCCCATGAGACGTGATGTTCTGGTTCTTGAAGTAGATTTTCTGGGTCAAGATTGTCTCGCTGCGCCTTATAGCCATATCGCCTCCTACTACTAGTAGCACTTCCAAAATGTGAAGCCATAAAGAGAGAAAATCTAGAGAGAGAGAGAGTATAAATATATTTAGAGAGAAAATCTAGAGAGAGAGAGAAAAGTGAAAATGAGAGTGAAGCGAATGAGAAAGCCTCACCCCTATTTGTAGATTTCAAGAATCTTAAAAATGACCATTATGTCCCCGCTGTAGGTAAAAACAAGGTAACTAGCATTTTTCAAAGAAGTTCAAGTCAAAATCAAGTGCCAACAGTTCCGCTGGATTCGTATGATTTTTCTCTATCCATTGAATTATCATTCACCCAAATCAGACCTGGGATGCTTCTGTAATTCAAAAAATGACATAAATAGAAAAATGTTAGAAAAATTTAAAATTGTCCGAAGAATGGCAGATTACGCTCACATACCTCCAGACCTCGCAAGATGCGATCATAATGCATTTCTTTTGTCACAATCAAGCAGAAACAGCCCAGTTCACTTACATCACGTCTGTCATCCAGAATGGACAACCGTGATGGGGGCAGCTGTGAACACTAGATTTTTGCACCCATCGGACTCGTGCCAACCCGAATGGTACTCATAGGAATCAAACCCGCACTCAGACAGACTCAGAAACTCGTCAGATCAAAATCAGACCCGGACTACCACCCTCAGAGCAGGGCGGTGCCGCCCCCCTTTGGCGGTACCGCCAGCCCCTTGGGCGGTACTGCCCTGGCATTTCACGCCACCTTTTGGCTGCCGCCCTCCTTCTTTGCCCGTGCCGCCAAAGGCCACGACGGCGCCGCCGCCCTCCTCCGGTGGCAGCCCTTTGCCTATAAATATGAGGCCCCTCCTTCATAATTTAACACACCGAAATCATTTGAAGTTGACATTCCTTCTCGGATTTCCTCTATCTCTCTCATACATCGATTTTTGCTTATTTCTTTAACTCTCTTTGAGTTTAAAGAATAACCATCTCGGGGCGAGTCGAGCCCAATTTTCTTTAGTTCTCTTTGAACTAAAGAAGGACTAAATTCGGGGGAGCCTAAAAAATCATTTTCTAACAAAATCACTCTGTTAATTTTGTTTTAAATCATCAGATAAAAGACAATCCAACCGTCTCCCCGGGCTTCAACCGATCCAAAGTGGAGCTCCAATCAGGAAGGACAATCACACCACCGCCTTCCTAAAAAGCAAAGGAGCAGGTATCGTCTCCTAACTTTTCCCTATTTCTAATAAAGTATCAAAATAGGTGAATCTCCTTTATTTGATAGAGCATCAAAATAAAGAGTTCAAAAAATGATAAGTTGGGCATAAATCAACCCTCCTTCATAAGAAGGGAGAACTGCGTGGGTTTTGATTCCCATTCAACGGGATACACAGGCAAGCTATCTAAGAGCTTCAAATCCAAAGGGATCAAAGAGATCTCTTTTCTATTTATTTTTATTAAAATGTATTATTCAGAGAATGTGTGATCGACTTAGAACCCATAAGGGCTAGAGTCGATATCCCATATTTTGAGATTCCTGAATTGTAATAATTTAAATACCACACTCTAAAACTATTTTATCGCTTTCATCCATTCATTAATATGTTTACGCATCTATATAAACTGCTCATAAAAACGCTTTAAATCAATGTTAAAATTAAAACCCAAGTTCAACCGAAAACTTAGTCCCCGAATCCTATTTGGTTTCAAAGACTAGTGCACTTATTTTCGTTTGGGATAAAATTGGAGTCAAATTGGATTTTTACCTTAAATTTTTCCGATAAAAAAATAACTTAAGGTGGCGACTTCGAAACATCAAAAAATTATTTTCCAAGAAAGGGCATCAAGGTTGCTTGTCGATCCGTGAGAAATTATTCCCTAAAAAATGAGAGCATTCCTCCAATCCCTTGGATCCGCGAGAGGAGGTGCTCTGGCGAGGCCTCACACATACAAGAAATAGATATAAAAAGAGTTTATTTTGTAAGAAGGGGATAGAAGTCGACCTAGCCAAATTAAAGGCCATTTTATAAATGCCGACTCCTAAAACACAAAAGAAATTAGGGGATTTCTAGGGTGTTTGCAGTACATCAATCAGTTCATTTCTCAACTGGCCGATGTTTATGGACCTATCCTCAAATTGTTGAAGAAAGGAGTTTCTAAAGAGTGGAATGGTGAATGCCAACAACTTTTGAAAGAATCAAGCATTATTTGCTAAATTCTAGCAGCCTTTGATCTCAAATATATTCCAAGGAAGGACATCAAAGGGAGTGTGATAGCTAATCAATTGGCTGCTGCCCTGACAGATGATGAACCATTTGAGCCTGAGTTTTTGGATGAGGACATTATGGAGTTGGAGCCCGAAGTATGGAAGTTATACTTTGATGGAGCAACTAACAGTACGGGTTATGGTGCTGGGATAGTACTAGTCATACCAAATGGGTATTATTTACCCATGGCCATTAAGTTAGCCTTTGAGGTGACAAATAATGAAGCTAAATATGAGGCCTGCATATATGGTCTGGGGGTTGCCACTAACATGAGGATTGATTATCTAGAGGTCTATAGGGACTATAATTTAATTGTTTCATAAGCTCTTGGCAAATGGAATATAAAGGAAGAGCGTTTGGTTCCTTACCATCAACGCGTAACTAACCTAGCTGAAAATTTTCACAAACTATCTTTCCATTACTTACCTCGAGCTAAGAATTAGTTTGTTGATGCTTTGGCAACCCTGGACTTCATGATAAACATGATGGGAAATGAGATTGTACATCATATGGTTATTGAAGTACGAAGGCAACCGGGTCATGATACAACATGTATGTAAATTCAACTAGCTGACGGTAAGCCATGGTATTGGGACATAATCAATTTTTGAAAAATGAGCAATATCTGGAAGGGGCATCCAAATTAGATAGAAGAACCATTAGACAATTGGCCAGTAATTCCATGCCAAATGGCAATGTGTTGTATAAGAGAGCTTGGGACAACATCCACCTCAGATGCATGATAGAAGAGGAAGCTCGACAAATTATGGAATGGGTACATATTGGTAAGGAAGGCCCACACATGAATGGTTTTGCATTAGTTAGAAATATCACAAATCTAGGGTATTATTGGCTTACAATGAATGATGATTGTGCCAATTTTATGTAGAAATGCCACAAGAGTCAAATATTTGCAAAGCTCCAGAAGTAACCTCTTGTCTTTTTGCAGCCGACTGCAACTCATTGGCCCTTTGCTACATAGGGCATTGATGTTATAGGGTGTACCAGTCCGAAATCCATGAATGGGCATGAATATATTTTGGTGGAAATAGATTACTTCACAAAATGGGTAGAAGCAACCTCTTATTAAGTGTTGAATTCTAAAAGGATAGCACTCTTTATTTAAACTAACATCATTTGTCGGTTTGGATTGACCTTCAAGATCATCACTGATAACTTATCTCATTATCAACAGGAAGTAATAAGCTTGATTAAAAAGGGAAAAGATTCAGTATCATCAGTTTTCCCCTTATTGTCCTCAAACCAACGGGGTAGTCAAAGCAGCAAACAAAACCATCAAAACCATTATGCAGAAAATGATCACCAATCACATAAGCTGGCATGAACGTCTTCCATTTACATTATGGGGATACCAGACCTCCATTTGCATGCCAGCAAGGGCAGCTCCTTATTCTTTAGTATGTGGGATGGAGGCAGTACTTCCAATTAAAGTGCAAATCCATTTTGCAAAGGTTATGCAGGAAAATCATCTTAGTGAAGCATAATGGATTAAAGGATATCATGACCAGTTGAATGCTATCGATGAAAAAAGGATGGATGCACTTTACTGGATTCAAGGGTATCAACAAACGCTAGCCTGACATTTCAATAAAAGAGTAACTGATAGAGGATTGGAGGAAGGCAATTTGGTGTTGAAAGATATCAGAGCTCTAGTTCACGATCCAAGAAGAAAGTTTATACCTAATTGGGCAGGCCCATATGTGCTCAAGAAATTTTTGTCCGGAAAAGGTGCCATACTTATGGATTTAGATGGGAATGAATTTTCAAATCCTTGTAATCTCAAACTGTTAAAGAGATATTTTGTGTAATTTCTATTTTATGATGCATTTAATATCACGTCCCAATTTTGGAATGCAACGGTCCTAGGATGCAAGAGATGCCAAAGGCGACCGACACCTGTAGAACCCAATATCACATATTATTATCATATACTATCTCATACTCAAATCAATTACTTAATTAATACTCATTTTGACATTCTGTAATTGTTTGTAATTTATTCTGTAATTGGCTGTAATTATCATCATCTCATGCCATAACATTAATTAAACTCCATATTATGCTATAATATACATATTTTAAGTATAACTATGCCATTATACACACCATGGAGCAATCTAAAATATTTACAATAAGTCAATGTTAAAATAATTACACTGCTAATACAGACACTGCAGAATTCCTGGGGAAACAATAGTAAGGAATCTGCCTTCTACTCTGCACCTGGAAAGGGAAAACAAATGAAAGGGGTGAGTATAAAAAACTCAGTGAATCTAATATGCATCGACCAAAAGAAATGTCTAGGATATCAATAAACAATAGCCAGATAATCAATAAATATTAATCCACACACTGATAACAGAATAAGGAATCAGAATATAGTAAAGGACTGTAGAATCAATGAACAAGTCAAAGAAGCTCATGTCATATAAATAAGACAGATGATGGGCCATGAAACTCATATATCATATATCAATCACATATCAATAAACATAAGATTGATCAGGTCTTATGGCTAAGACAGTTTACCCTTCCCAGCTAGGGCATCCAGTATACAATGTACACATCACCAATGGTATTTACCCACTACCCCGTTGGTGAGCCATTGGTGAGGAAGCTCTGTCAAATCACATTAGAACCAATATAGGTATAGAATAAGTCATTAGGTACCAATAAATAATAATGGTCACTTCAAGTATCAATAACTCATATATTAATCAAATGAGACTTAAATTAAGTAGTGAATAAACAATGGAATGTACGATAAAAAATGGAAATAAGAATAGCATTTAATATAGGAATGAATCATAAGTTGAACATCAATGGTCATTTGGTTTGGACAATTGGCATGCCAATGTCGCTGACGACGATGACATTCAACTTATAGGCCTATAGATGAAACAATGGTAGGCCTATGGCAAAATGAACTAGGCATTTTATCAAACACATTGTAATACCTTATAAAAGCATAACATGTTTTTGTGAATAAAGTGCTCAGTATATGGTTTGAAATTATCAAAATGACTTATGATAATTTTGAAAACTTAGTTAGAGCGAAAACAATAAACTTTTTCAAAAAATGTCAGTGTCGATATCTTTGTCTCAAAAATAGCAGTCCTGTCAACAGATGAATTTTTTACTCTGATTAGAGGGTAAATGATTACGTGTATGCATGTATAAATACATTAAAAATAAAGAGGTGAATAATGTTTAAGAACACTGATAAATTAAACAATGGCAAAAACCATAAATAAAGAGAACTTTAGGGACATTGTGAAATTTCGACAGTCTGAGTTTTAGAACGGCTCTGAAACTATTTTTATTAATAAGTATTAATAAAAATAAGATGTTTGAATATTCACTTTGAAATCCAAATTCCGACGAAATTATCAAAATAAATTATCGAAGAAAATGTGGCAAAAGCACAATTTAAGAAAAGTTGAAGGACCAAAAGGAAATTTGCCAAATATGACTTACTATATAAGCCACACTTAGCAAATTTTTGGCCATTCTTGTTCTTCACCATCCGTAGCTTTTGTTCTTCCTTTTCATTTGATTTTTCTTCCATTTTGTTAAGAGAAATTGATGGAAACTTGATTTAAACACCAAATAATCCATCCTCCATCTATTTCCATCCACAGGAATCAAGAAAATTTCAAGGAAAATCAACTTGAGGATTTCGGCCACTTCACACTTTTGAGGTATAATGTTGTTTTATTTGATTTTATGTTTGATTTAGGGTTAATTGATGTTAGTTAGATTGAGTAATTAGTTTAATTACATCAATTGATGCATATAGTATTTTTACCCAATTTTCAAACCCTAAACCTAAGTCGTTTGAAGTTATTTTGTGTAATTGAGTTATTATGTGTAAATTGAGTATAAAATAAGTTAATTGGAAGTTAATTAATGATTAATTGATGTCTAAATTGTTGTAGAAATTTCGATTGAAGAAAATTGCTTAATTTGCCTACTTTGAGGAATTTGAAGAATTTGGTGGCAAAGAAATTTTGATTGGTAATTTGGAGTACTAGGTGAGTTTAATATACATCATCTGTCATGTCTAAATTGTTAAAATGCCAATTGGAATCCATTTGTAAAAGTGCCATTTTGGCCGAACCTAATTAGGGCAAATTTGCCTAGTTTTGTTCTTATTTTTCCTATGGCTTTTGCATGCTAAATTGATATACTTGATGATGTTTATTGAGTTGTATATAATGCCTATGGAATTGCTTACATTGTGTATTGTTGTTGATAATTATGGCAATGTCAATGTTGCACCAAAAACCATGCCAAAATGTCTGTTGAATATTGCACATAATGTGTTCGATAAAATGCCTAGCTAAAAAAAATCCATAGGCTAACAATTTGAATGCCATCATCGCCACCGATAATGGCATGCTAATTACGCCAACTTTTTGGTCGTAAATGACCAACTTATGTTTGTTTCCATTGTTGGTTGCTAGACCTTTGGTCATTGTATAATCGATTGTTATTGATGTCTTATTGACTCTATTGCTCATTCAATTGATTGATGATGAGTTATTGATACTTGCCGATGTCATTATTTTGAAATGGTGTCTATTGATGTGTTTATTGATTTTATTGATTCCTAGGTGATTTGACAGAGCTGCTGCCCCGATAGGGTAGTGAGTACATATTGTCGGCTTTGTGCACAATGTATTGTTATAGCACCTTGAACTAGGAAGGGATGTCCTAGTCATAAGACCTGATTCGTCTTATGTTTATTTATATGAGTGATTTGTGCTTGACACATTTTGATGTGTTCTCTGGCTCTATATCTATCATTTCCATCTTATCCATGTGATATACATTATATTGATGTGATTGTTTACTTACAGTCATATTCTGTACTTGATTCTGTATTATAGAGATTCTAAGCAGATTGATTCATTTATTTCATATTCCTATTGCTTATTGATATTTCATTACCTATTTTATTGCTCAATGCACATTAGATTAACTGAGTATCATATATACTCACCCTCTCACTGTTTACCCTCTCAGGTGCAGAGTAAGAGGCAGATATCCCAACACTTTTGACTCTCTATGGATTCTGCAGTGTTATAGCAGTGTAATTATATTTAAACACTGAATATTTTGTATGTTCATATCCTAGCTGCTTCATAGGTTATGTATGATATAGTTAGTATATGAACATGTATGTATGGGAATATTGGGGATTATTAATGATATGATTATGGTATTTACAAAAAGTTACAGAATGAATGACAGAGTAACAGAATAGATAGTACATATATGTAGTGTATGGTTATATATTGTTATGTGATTGATGATGGGTATAGATATTTCTGCTGTAATATTGTTATTGTATTGATGAGATTGATGGGTTCGACGGGTGCTGGTCGCCTCGACATCTCCCATACCCTAGGACCGTCGCAATCCAGAAACGGGTCGTGACACACATGGTGTGCATCATTGAATGGACAATTTGGCTAGGTTATGGTGCAACATTGACATTGCCCATATAACCAACAAACAATTCACAATGTAAGCATTACAATGGACATTAGATATTCAACAAATAACATCATTTAAAGGATCAATTAGGCATGTGAATTAAGAAGAAAACCAAACAAAATACAAAGGAGTGAATAGTAGCAATGGGTTCGGCCAAGAATGGGAATTCAAGGAAGGATTCCAATCATCAATTCAATGCTACAGACATGTTAAATGATGCATATTAAACTCACCTCATACTTCAAATAAGCTAGGAAAATTCGTTTGCCACCAAAGTTTTCAAAGTAGGCAAAAAACAACAATCTCCCAAATATTTATGTTCTACATCAAACCAATCGCAAATTAACCATCCATTAGTCTCCAATTAATATATTCTAAGCTTAATTAATATTAACTAACACTAATTCAAAGATTCAAATCTCACAACTTCAATCTAGGGTTTCAAATTGGGGAAAATTCACCAAATGTATCAATTGATGCAATTAAACACCAAACCCATTCTATTTAACATCTAACACATTTAAATCAACCATTAAACTAAAAAAATCAACTCCTTACCTAAAGGTGATGTTCCACCCTAAATTTCCCTTCACTTTGTTCTTTAATTTCTTTGAATTTCCAAGTGAATCAAGGTTAGGAAATGGAAGAACTGTGGTTGATTCAAGGTTTTCTTAAGAAATGACTTGGAAAATGGTGGAGATGAGAAGAGAAATGGTTCGGCCAAGCTAAGATGGGAGGAAGAAATGAACAAAAAATTTCCTAACGTATGCTTATATAGTAAGCAAAATTGGCAAATTACATTTAGGTCCTTAAATTTTTCAATAATTGGTCTTTGATGTAATACCTTAGAAAGTTATAACTCATATGCATGATTTAATTCTCATTATGTGGTTCAAAATTCTTGAAATGATGGAAAATAATTTTAGAGACAGTTAAAAAAGCAAACTAATTACTTTTCCGAAAATCGGCAGTGTCGGGAACACTACCGAGAAATTAGTTGTCCAGTAAACAGATGAATTTCTGAATTTGACCAGGGGATAAAAGATCACCTTAATGCATGTGTAATTTTGGTAAAAATAAAGAAGTGAAAAATATTTAGGAACACTAAAAAAGTAACTAATGGCAAAATTATAAATAAAAGAAACTTTAAGGTGAATAGTAGAAATTGGTCCGTCAGAGTTACAGAATAACTCTAAAACTATTTTTATAAATAAGTATAAATTAAAATAAGTCTTTTGATTCCCCACTTTGAATTCTAAATCCTGACGGAATTTTCAGAATAAATTACAGAAGAAGTTGGAGTCAAAACCTAATTACTTAGAAACTTAAGAACTAATATGTAATTTGCCATTTGATTTTAGTATAAAAGCATGTCTTAGAATATTTGTCATCATTTTCTTCCTTTTCTCTTTAGTGGCCGAACCACCATTCTTCAATTCTCCCATCCGTTTCTTAATTTTCCAACCAAAGTTCTTAAGAAAAATTTATAAAAAATCTAATTAGAAACCTAGTTTTATCATTTGCTACCATTGATTTGCTCGGAAGAACAAAGGCATTCAAGGAATTTCTTCCTCAATATTTTGGTCACTTCATCACTTCAAGGTAAGGAAGTTGTTTGTTCAATTTTATGGTTCATTTAGATGAATTTGAGGTTGAATTGAATGGGTTTTAAGTTAAATTGCATCAATTGATGCGTTTTGATTGAAATGCCTAATTTGCCTAACCTAATTGAAGCTGTTTGCCTTAGCTATATTAATTAGAGTTATTTTATGTTAATTGGTATTAGAATATGTTAATTGGAGGCTATTAGATAACTAATTGGTGGTTAATTTGGTGTAGAACATAAAGATAGCAAAAGTTGCCCTATTTGCCTCATTTGAAGAATTGTGGTGGAAATCAATTTTCTAAATCATTTGGAAGGTTTAGGTGAGTCTTATATGCATCAAATAACATGCCTTATGCCTTAGATTGAACATTGGAAACCATATATGAAACTTGAGTTTTGGCCGAACCATTATCCACTATTCATCCTATGATTTTTGTTTGATTTTTCTTTGAAATTCCTTAGCTATTTTCATGTTTTTAATGTTGTTTAATCTTGTATATTTGATACCTATTATGTTGCCTACAATGTGGTTTGTTGTTGGTTGAATTGGGCATGCAAAATTTGTACCCAACCCTAACCTATTGGCTTGCCATTTTGTGCCCACCAAGTATTTGATTAAATGCTTAGTTGTTTTGCTTTGGCCTATTGCTTTGTATTCCATAGGCCTACCATTTGAGTGCCATCGTCACCAGCGACATTGGCACGCCAATTGGCCTACTGTTTTCCTTTGCCGAACAAACTTTTGTTCCATGTCTTTATTGATTACCAAACCATTTGTCATTGATTATATATCAACTATTGCAATGCCATTAATCCTATTGATAATTGATTGATTGATATGAAGGATACCATTGTTGCATAATGGTGTCCATTGCTATGTTGTTTCCTTATATTGATCTTAATGTGGCTTGACAGAGCTACCGCTCCAACAGGGTAGTGAAAAAATATTATCGGCGATGTGTACATTGCATTACTAATACCCTAGCTAGGAAGGGTTATGGTCCTGGCCATAAGACCTAATCAGTCTTATGCTTACTGATATAGATATTACTGGAGACTATATGTTCGCATATAGTCCATACTGATTCTACTGGAGATTGTATGATTTCATACAGTCCATCTCTTTATCTGTCTTTCCATATGATACAGAACCTATGATATGTTTATTGACTATTCTGTCACCACCTGTTATTGATTTTGTAAATTGTTTGTAATAACCTATTGGCACCATTGTTCCATTTGTTACCTATTATTTTATTGGTGATGCATATAGATTCACTGAGTATCTTATATACTCACTCTTTGTTTGTTTAACCATTTCAGGAGAGGAGTAGATTAAAGAATCCCATCTTCAGACATCCGAGGATTTCTGCTACAGTCATTTCATGTATATATTTGAATTCTGTATTATTTTTAGTGTTCATAATCTAACTGCTCCATGGGGTATGTATGGGTTAGCTAGGATATGAAAAGTATATATGTATCTGATGATATTGTATGATATATGATGAGTTTATTGCATGATGTAGTGACTGTTACAGCCAATCGCACTAGATTATAGAAAGAATTACAGAATGATAGAATGAATGGTAATTAAGTAAAATGGATAATTAATTGATGATTATAGATTGTGTATGTGATACTGGGTTCTACGGGTGCCAGTCGCCATTGGCATCTCTCGCATCCTAGGACCGTCTGTAACACCTCAACCTAAACCTGATCTGAACCTTAAAGGGGAACTTAAGGGGAAATTTTTTCTTTCTTTTGCATTTGTTAAGATTATGTATTTATGCATGAAATTGATAGATATACATGTTATATGAAGTGATTTTATGCATAGAAGTGGTTTAAAGGCTGTTAGGACAAAATCGTGTGATGTTGAGTTTTTGATGAACTGGGGGCAAAATGGTCATTTCACACCCCCATCGAATTTTTATGGGATTAACACTATATTTGAAGGTAGAAAAGAATTTAAGGACATGAAAATGATATTATTAAGTTTATTTGAATAATTGTTGGAGAATTAAACCCGGTTGAAAATAGTTCCCGGCAAGCTGCTCAATTGAGGTGCTTGAGGTGCTTCACTTGAACTAAGGCTATTGGATGAAAAGATGAAGAAATGGATGGTTGGATGGCTAGGTTTCACTAAAAGTACCATAAACCTAAAGCATAGGATCGAGCCTTTGATATTTAACTTGATTTTTCCCACCTTTTCCATTGTTCATCATCTTCCAAAGCAAAAAGTCACAGCAACTTCTCACTCCTCCATTTCTTCATTTCGGCCACCATTCACCTACCTCATTTCTTATTGTTTTTTTTTTTTTCAATGTTTGATGAAAACATGTTAATTCCATCATCCTAAACACAAATATAACCTTAGATTCAAAGGAAAAACTTGAAAAAGTGACAAATTATTTCAAAGAAGATTTTGAAGAACTTTTGGTAAGTTGTTGGTTTTGGAATTCTTTTGATTCAATTATGTTTGTATGATGTTCCTTGATGTTTATTAGTGATCAAAACATGTTTTGAATGGTTAGAATTCAAAAACTTGGATTGAAACCCTAATAGGAAGAACATTGAATCAAAGTGTTGTTTTGATG
>CANXYC010335718.1:0-10885 GCA_948193065.1 Aleurites moluccanus | reverse complement strand
AATTACACAAAATCACTTCATACAACTTAGGTTTAGGGTTTGAAAATTGGGTAAAAATACTATATGCATCAATTGATGCAATTAAACTAATTACCTAATCTAACTAACATCAATTAACCCTAAATCAAACATAAAATCAACCAAAACAACATTTTACCTCAAATGTGTGAAATGGACAAAATTCCAAATGCCTTTGTTTTTGAATTTTTCTTGATTCCTATGGATGAAAATGGATGGAGGATGGATTATATGGTGTTTAAATCAAGTTTCCATCAATTTTCCTTAACAAAATGGAAGAAAAATCAAAAGGAAATGGTGGGAGAAAGCTACGGATGAACAAGAAGAGAAATGGGCAAAAATTTGCTAAGAGTGGCTTACATAGTAAGTCACATTTGGAAAATTTCCTTTTGGTCCTTCAACTTTCCTTAAATTGTGCTTTTGCCACATTTTCCTTCGGTAATTTATTCTGACAATTCTGTTGGGATTTGGATTTCAAAGTGAATATTCAGACATCTTATTTTTATTAATACTTTATAATAAAGATAGTTTCAGAGTCATTCTGAAACTCAGACTGTCCAAACTTCACTATACCCCTAAAGTTTTCTTTATTTACGATTTTGCCGTTGCTTACTATTTCAATGTTTGTACACATTTTTCACCTCTTTCTTTTTACTGTATTTACACATGCATACACATAATCATTTACCCTTTAGTCAGAATAAAAAATTCATCTATTGATCGCACTGCTATTTTTGCAGCAGCGATATCGACACCGACAATTTTTGAAAAAGTTTCTCGTTTTTGCTCTAACTGAGTTTTTAAAATTATCTTTAGTCATTTCGATAATTTCAAACCACATACTGAGAACTTTAATCATAAAAACATGGTACACTTTTTTAGGGTATTATAGTCGCGCCACGAAAATGAGTCGTGACAGTTGCCCAGAATTGATGATTTGTTTGATCAGTTACAAAGGGCAAGTTATTTTTCCAAGATCGACTTGAGGTTGGGTTATCACCAGTTGAGGATTCAGAAGGAAGATGTGTAAGATGGCATTTCGGATAAGATATGGCTACTACGAGTTCTTGGTGTTGTTGTTTTGTTTAACAAATGCACCAGCTGCATTTATGGATTTGATGAATAGGGTGTTCAAGCTATAATTGGACAAGTTTGTCATTATTTTCATTGATGACATCCTTGTATATTTCAAGAGTAAGGAGGAGCATGAGGAACATTCTTCGGATGGTATTGCAAACTTTGAGAGAGCACCAGTTAATTGCTAAGCTCTCTAAATGTGAGTTTTGATTGGATAGTGTTTGCTTCTTGGGGCATGTATTAAGTGAGGAAGGACTTAAGGTCGATCTAAGAAAAGTGGATGCAATCCTTAATTGGCCTAGACCTATGAATGTGTCAGAGATTTGGAGTTTCTTGGGTTTGGCAGGCTATTATATGAGATTTGTGCAGGATTTCTCCAAGATTGCAGCTCCATTGTCTAGGCTCACTCAGAAGTAGGTGAAGTTTATATGGATAGATGACTGTGAAGGAAGCTTTCATAAGCTTTAGACTTATCTCATGACCGCACCTATCCTAGCTTTACAATCTGGTAAGGGAGGATATGTTGTGTATTGTGATTCTTCTAGAGTGGGGCTTGGGTGTGTGTTGATGCAAAATGGAAAGGTAATAGCTTATGCTTTGAGGCAGTTAAGGAAGCATGAGATGAATTACTCAACTCATGATATAGAGATGGCAGTTGTGGTTTTTGTATTGAAGATATGGAGACACTATTTATATGGAAAGAAGTGTGAGATCTTCACTGATCACAAAAGTTTGAAGTACATCTTCCAGTAAAAAGATTTGAACCTTAGGCAAAGGCGATGGATGGAGTTGCTTAAGGATTATGATTGTGATATATTGTATCACCCTGGAAAGGCGAATGTGGTAGCAGATGCTTTACGTAGGAAGTGTATGGGAAGTGTAGCTCCCATCCAAATGCATAGAAGGTCATTGATCAAAGAGTTGCATAGATTACATGATTTGGGGATTCGATTTAGCTTATTGAATACGGAAGTGCTTTTGGCACATTTTCAAGTTAAGACACTTCTCATTGATCAGATCAAAGAAGCACAGGATAGAGATCCTAGATTGGTTAAGCTTAAGGGTGATGTGGAAGCTGAGAAAGGTGCAAGATTTGCTGTTGTGGATGGTGTTTTGAAGCATGGTGATCATTTATGTGTTCTCACCGTGGATGAATTGAGAGAGTCGATATTGAGGGAGGCACATCATGCTACTTATAATTTGCATCCAGGTGCGACTAAGATGTATCACGACATTAAGGGATTATACTGGTGGAGTGGAATGAAGAAAGATGTAGCGAAGTTTGTGGCAAAATGTTTGAATTGCTAGCAAGTGAAGATTGAACACCATAAGCCTTTTGGATTGCTTCAACGGCTATCATTTCCAAAATGGAAATAGGAGAAAGTTACTATGGATTTCGTGGTTGGATTGCCTAAGACTTCAAGAGGTTATGATTCGATATGGGTTATTATTGATAAATTGACCAAGTTAGCTCACTTTCTGCCAGTCAAGACGACTTATACAGCTTCTCAGTATGCACAGATATATGTTGATGAGATAGTGAGATTGTATGGAGTTCCAATTTTGATCATATCAGATAGAGGCACTCAGTTTACATCAAGATTTTGGAAGAAACTTCAAAAGTCTTTGGGCACTCAGCTAGACTTTAGCACAGCTTTCCATCCTTAAACTTATGGATAATAAAAACGGACTATATAGACTCTAAATGACATGCTAAGGATGTGCATTCTTGTCACATCCCACACTATAGGACTGTGACAGTCCTAGGGTACGGGAGCAGTTCATACAACCAGTACCACGAAGAACCCAAGTTACATGTTTTCATTACACTTAACCACATTTTATGACATATTTTTTTCCAACACTTAAGTTTTACAGAGAAATGGACAGAGTCTCCCCTGTAATCTTAACATTTACCCCAAGTTAAAAAAAAATAGAGAGAAACACTTCTAAACAATATCAACTCCCCGGTCAACCTCCAATACACAACTCATATCAACTCATACTTATGTCAACTCATATATCAACCTCATACATCACAAATCATATAATAGTTTTCAAATATATCAATTCATACATGTGACAATACAAAATAGTCATACCATAGCAGTTGCACCCCCTGTTACAATATATATACATACATATGCATTCACATCATAACATATAATTACATTCTATACATGTCCACAAATCATACATATAAATATATACAAATAATATCTACAAATAATAACTACAAATAATATCATGGAGTACTCTATGCTATACTAGGGAAGGAATATACATCTACTCCGCGACTGGAAGTACAAAAGTAGCCGAGGATGTCCGCGTCTCACTCTTTCCCTGAAATGGTTTCAATATGGTGGGGTGAGTATAAAAATACTCAGTGGATCTATAAATATGAAATGAATTACTAATTTATGAATACACATTTGATCATTGATGACAATAATAGGTATGATGACAATTGTATATGATGAGATATGGCAATATAATAGAATGGATCAAATGCATAAGGTAAAACAGGATTGGGTCAAATAATCGAGTAGTACTGTAATTTATGTCCACATCTCCATTTCCATATAAATGTCATAAGGAGGATCAATCCTTATGGCTAGAGCCATATCCCTATCTCTAGCTAGGGCAAGTAATACCAATGTGCACACGATCGATGGAATTACCTGCTACACTATCGAAGTAGCCCTGTTATGTTACCATATGCAAATGTTCCAAAATATGGTGAAAATGCCACAAGTACAACTCATATAAGGTGCAATATAGTCAATATATCCATATGAACAAATATAGAGTCAATCGGAATAACTTACAAAATTGGCCCATCGGGCCCAGTTGCGCTGTCGCAGTGACATACCAAATTACGGGTTTGTTTCCTGTTTTTCAGTGACTTTCTGGTTTTACATGCTATCAATATATGATATGCAAATTTAACATCTAAGATACAAGTATACATATATATAAGGTGATTAGGCTTGATTTGAGGTCAAATCAATTTATAGAACTGTTTTTATAGCCAGTCAAATTCTAAGTCAATTTATGCCATTTCGGCAATCCCAATTTTGGTCGATTGGCACGTTTAGGGGTAACTTTGACCATATCGGTCTAAAATTAGTCCAACATGACCAAAGGTCTTATAACATGTTCAAATAACAATATCTTAAACTAGAAATGCAATAACATATATATAAATCCACCTTAAGTGCAAATGACCAAAACGCTCCTCCGAGGCTTTGAGCACCTACTGCTCTGTCACCTTCTCCTTTCCTCTGAAGGATTCCCCTATACACATACCAACTCTCCGATAAAACACTATATCAACCAACATATCATATTCAAACACACATACACATACATTTCAACAAGACACACATATCCACTTTCACATTCAAAACCTTCATTTCACTAAGTCACTTGGCCATTCCAAAACAACACTCAAAAGGAAATTAAATCCAAATTTCTTTCTATACATCATTAATAACACATCTTATAAGCATAATCAAATAAATTTGGGTTCACGTTCAAGCCTAGGTTTCATGCCAAAGCATTTTTAACTTTATTGGTCATAAGGACCTAAACACATTACATATTCAATTCAAACATGCAAATCACTTCCTATAAGCTACAATTACCTATCAATTAACCATATTACATACACATACCCATTGCACACACATAGCAAACCAAAAACCCTAACTTTAGGTCAATTTTCCATTCGTCCCAAAGGGCCCAAATTGTCAAAACCCCATTTTTGCAATTAAACTCGATAATTCCCTAATTGAATACATCAATTGAACAATTCCAAGCTCAATTGCAACCACTCAAACCAATTTCCTCAAGTTTGCCCTAATTAGGTTCGGATTTGGGGGTTTTTCCTAAACCAATGTTAAATTCTTCAATTAAACATACAATCATGCAATTTAAGCTATCAATTACACTTGTAACAAAGCAATTTAACAAAAACCAACCAAATTTCCCATTTTCCCCAAAATAGCATTCAGCCCAAAGGGGCTTTTCCCTTTTGAAGTTAATTCTTCCAATTAAACCACCCAAACATCAATTTAACATGCCAATTTAAGTTCTAAACACTCAATTGCAGAATTTTAGAAGCAAAATCACACCAAATCCTACTTCCCCATTTCGGTCCAAGGTGCAATCCAACAAAATAATTTCAATTCATGATTAAACATTCAATTCACCTCAATTTAGTCCATTAGGCATCATATACACATTCAATTGCTCAATCAAAGCATCAAAGGCCATTTCCCCCAATTTTTGACCCAAATCATTTCGGTCCAAAATCAAATTCAAAATCAAATATTCAATTCTCAATTAAACCCTTCAATTAACATTTAATTAACACCATTTATAACATCAATTGCATAATTGAACAAGGAATCAAACCTTCCCCCAATTTCCCCCATTCAATTCGGCCAAAAGGGAAAATTCACAAGAATTATTCAATTGACTAATAAATCATGTAATTAACATATATTCAACACCAATTACAACATTAATTATTCAATTTAAACAAAGAATCAAGCTTTCCCCAAATTCCCAATTTTGGTTCGGTCACTATGTCAATTCCCTAATTAAAACAAAATTTCCCTAAACCAAGGTTCCAAGCAACATTTGAACACCAATAAATACTAAACAAACCAGAATTTCTACTTACCTACAATTTTCTTTAAAAAAGCCGAACCTTAAGTCTCCAAGAACAATCACCAAACTGAAATTTTTTATACAAGGTTGAAGAAAAGGTGAAGATAATAGGCTTTAATCCACCAAAGACTTGAAGAAAATCTTCAAAACTCCATCAATCTTCCATGGCCGAACCAAAGTGAAGGGGAAGAAGGAGTTTTCTCTTTGATTTTAGGTAGTACACGGTTTTTGGGATGGAGTTTGATAAAAATTCAGATTTCTTTTCCTTTGTTTATTAGTTAGTGGAGTTTTGGCATTTGATCAAGTGTTTTAATCTCATAAAGGCAACTATGAGCTCTATACATGCATCTACTTGATTTAAGTGCACCAATACATTGCTCCATTGGATCATGATGCACCAAAGTGCCACTAACTCCTCCCTCCATCTCTTTTATCCCAATTAAGTTCTACAAACTTCCAATTAAGTCCCTCCTATTTATTCCCTTTTGCAATTAAGTCCTTTTATTTTTCTAACTCTCGGGTACTATGTTATTTTTTTTATTTATTTTATTATCCCCAATTTATTTTCCCCAAAATAATTAATTGGCAATTAAACACACATGTAAACACATAATTAAATCATATAACATTATATATATATCAATCAACCATACATGTAACACATCAAATAAATCATCTAACATATATATCAATCAATCACTCATGTAAATATATCAAATAAATCCTATAACATATATAACTATCAATCACATATAAACACATCAATTAAATCATATAACAACCAACCCATATAAACACCCCCTAACTCCAACTAGGGTTTAGGTGCTAGGGTTTCACCTAGGATGTTACAATTCTAGACTTTAGAGGTAATTGGGATAAGTACTTGCCTTTGATTGAGTTCACCTACAACAACAGCTATCATTCGACCATTCAGATGGCACCCTATAAGGTTTTGTATGGTAGGAAATGTAGATCTCCTTTGTGTTGGGATGAAGTTGGTGAGAAGAGCATTGAAGGTCCTAAGTTGATTAAGTTTATAGTAGAGAAAGTGCCTATCATCAAGGAGAGATTAAAGATGGCTTTCAGCAACCACAAGAGCTATACCGATCCAAAGAGAAAGGATGTTTACTTTTTTATTGGAGACATGATTTTCTTAAAGGTCTCGCCAATGAAAGGAGCCCTAAGATTTGGCAAGAAGGGTAAGTTATCTCCAAGGTACATTGGGCCATTTGAGATATTGGATAAGGTTAGGGGAGTTTCTTATCGATTAGCATTACCACCTAATCTTGATAGTGTGCATCCAGTGTTTCATATTTCGATGCTTCAAAAATATGTATCCTACCCTTCGCATGTGCTTTAAGTTCAATCATTGGATCTTAGTCTGAATTTGTCTTATGAGGAATTTCCAATGGCCATTATCTATATATCAGTTAGAAGACTTCGAAACAAGGAGATTCCAATAGTTAAGGTTTTGTGGAAGAACAAAGTCATTAAGGAATGCACTTGGGAGAGTAAGGAGAGCATGCAAGAGAAGTATCCTCATTTGTTTCAGACTTAAGGTAAATTCTTAAATTCAAGGATGAATTTTCTTTAAGGGGAGAGAATGTAACACCCAAGATTTTGATTTACATGATTGCATGAGGTTATCAATGGTCCCATAGTGATAGATTGTATTGATTAGTTGTTATAGATATTGTTTAGAGTATGTTAGTTGATCTTAGAGTTGTTTTGGTGAGTGTTAGAATGGTCTTGAGAAGTGATTGCCTTGATGAAATTGAATCTATTGTTTTCACGAGCGTGAACTCTTTTCATGACTGTGAATTTGCTTTCTTTCACGAGCTTGAACTCTTATCACGATTGTTACTTTGCTCTCGGTCTAAATATGAGAAATTGACCTTTTGTTGTTCACGGGCGTGAATATATCCTTTATGGGCGTGAAACATATTCTTCACGGACGTGAGACTTCAGGCTCTATATATAAAAGTCATTTTCATATTTTTGAAAGCCGGAAACCATAAATTCATTTCTTCTTTTTCTTCCCATTTCTTCCCCATTGCTCAACTAATCTTCCTTATTATTCCTTGATCACTCAAATAACCATTTTTTTAATGGAAAACACATTTTAAGATATTAAATCACTTCAAGGGCTTCTCTTCCCAAGAAATCTCTTATTAGGGTTTTGAAGGTAAATCCTAAATCTTTGCTTTTATAGTTACTTTTGGATTATGGCATTGTTAGATTAGTTGTTTATGGGTTGTAGGTAGTCTTTTATGAGTCTTTATTGCCATTGATTAATATGGGAGTTGTTAAATTTAATAGTTTTATATGAATAGTATGGTGAATAGTAACTTTTCATTTATTGATTTAATTGGTATTAGAAATCATTTTATTGAGTACTAAGGGGTATAGAATCTTAGAATTCTTTGTGTTTGGGTTTTGGTGAAGGAAACCCTAATTGACCCATTTTTGAAAATTTGTTGTTTTAGGCTTGGTGAACCCAAAGACCTAAGGATTGTTGATTGAGGTGATAGTTGAGCTATTTGCTTTGGATTAAGGTAAGTTATGGAATAGATTGTTCTTTATTATTAAATCCACATTTGTTAATATAGTTCTTGAATGAAATTTAGTTATTATTCTTGGACTAAATTTCATATTAAATATTATTATTTTGATATTGTAATGTCATTGGGCCGTAGGCCATTATTGAAATGAATTACTTTTGAAGGACCATTTGGGTCATGTGAAATTATTGAAAACCTATTAAATATTGTTAATGATATTGATAATGTGAGGTCTCTAGACCCACCCATTTTTCATTGTATTGATTGTATGGCTATTGACGATTTAGAACGCTTTTCAAATGAGGGAGAAATCATTGGATTGTGTGCACCAGTGACCTAGCTGATAAGGTCAAATTGTATCAGTGGCTTTACCTAGGGAAGGCCTATCGGCCCTAAGATGTATGTTCTGATCAAGCATACATATGGTATGAGATCGTAGTATCTTGATGGATGGATGGTTGTTCTATCATCACATTGATAGGTGCCATTTCTTTATAGGCATGTAAATATATGTCATTGAATGTTATCTTATTGCTCATAAACCATTGTTACTCTTGTTATATATATATATGAGTTTTCGACTCATTCTTTCTTCTATTATGGATTTCAGGTGCTAGAGAGCCTATTGAAGGGATAGATAGAGCTTATTAATTGTTTTCTCTCTCCAAGAAGCTAATATATTGACTTGATAATTATATGATGTTTTGTATTATTTTTGGAATACTAATTGTAGTAGCTTCGTATATTGAATTGTATTAGATTGAGATATGATTGAACTTATTGGTAATCCTTGTTCCTTATTGATGATGGTATTTTGTCTTTTGATCAATAAGGAACAAGTGATATTGTATTGATGGATTATCTATCTATTGAAGTATATTACATGGTTACATAATATTATTGATGATTGTTGATCTAGGTTTGGGTTATACGGGCTTATGATGGCCTTAAGCCTACCCTTGCCCTTGATAGAGTTTGCATTTTAGGACATGTGATTTGTAAAAAAGGGATTTTTATGGATCAGAAAAAGGTTGATGCAAGTCTAGATTGGCCTAAACCCACTAATGTAATAGAAGTTAGGAGTCTTCTGGGTCTAGCAGGCTATTATAGGAGATTTGTTCAAGATTTCTTCAAGATAGCTGCTCCTTTGAATAGGCTCACTTAGAAGCAAGTGTGTGAGGCCTCACCCGAGTACCTAGATGCTCATTTAAGGGGGGCGGTTTCCCACGAACTAAAGGTAGCTTTTGTCTTGTATTTGCAAATTGATCTTTAACTTTTATTTTGAAAATTAGTAGAGTCGCCACCTTTATTTTTAAGGAAAAAAGAAATAAAACCCAATTTGACTCCAAAACATAACCTATGGATAAAATCACTAGACCTTCAAACCGAGATTGAGCTCGGGGACTAGGTTTTTAGTTTTAAGTAACTATCATTTTGGCTTATCATTTAATAATTGATTTATGAAAATGGGATTTCATGAATAGTTATAAGCATGGAAAACATAAGATGTATGATTGAAGCATGATAAAACATATAATATAACATTAAAGTAAAGAAAGTAAAGAAGTTTAATTACATCAAAAACAAATAATAGGGGATTTTAACTCTAGCCCTCAATAGGAATTATAGGTTAACCACACATTACCTAAAATAATATTAAAATATATTAAATTGAGAAAAATGAGAGTTTTTAGTGTTTTTGGATTTGAAACTATGAAACAGCTTGCCTGCGTATCCCGTTGAATGGAAATTAAAGCCTGCACAATTCTTCCTTCTTACGAAGGGGGTTTGATTCGATTTTAAGAAAAGATTGATTATGTGTTACTTTTAATTGATTTATAACAATTAATTTTGAGGTATGAACATGATACTTTAGCTTGAGGGGGACGCCTTCTTAGAGATCGCCCCGATTGGAGTTCCATTTTAATTTAGTAAAATTAGCACTATGGTGTGCTTTAATTTGATTTGTTAGTACTACAACATGCTTCGAGTTGATTTGTCAATACTATAGCGCGCTTCGAGTTGATTTGTTAGCACTACGATGTATTTTGAGTTGACATGTCAGCACTACAACATGGTTTGAGCTAATTTGATTAATCCAATTTGATAGGACTTCGGTACTTCTATATTGACTTAAAGAGAGATTGCTTTAGGTCATCTATTCCTCCTATTGAAAGAGAGTTGGAGAAATCGATTCAAAATCAAAGAGAAATGAATAGCTTATGATAAAGAATATTGAATAAGGAGGGAGAAGGGAGAGCCAACTAAAGGAAATTCGACTTAGCTATTTTGTAACTCAATGAGAGTCGGTGTCTAACTCAAGGAGAGTTGTTGTGTCTTAAGAAGGAAATTGAGCCTTGTATTTATAAAAAATGTCTGAGGGAAAACTACACTGAAAATCGATGTGGGATTCACATTTTGGGTTTGGTGGCACCTGCATTGAAGCTTGGCAACTGTCACAACCTAACTTTAGACTATGACAGTCCTAGGGTATAGGTAATGCCTAAGCCACCAGTACCTCGAAGAACCCATGCTTTTACTTTTACATTCAT
>CANXYC010335713.1:0-77898 GCA_948193065.1 Aleurites moluccanus | reverse complement strand
GGTGGTAAAAATCTATTCAAATATCTTAGGTTTGATCCAATGGTTTAGGTTTCATGGTAACTTTGGTGAAACCTAGCCATCCAACCATCCATTTTGCTTACTTTAATTCTATTTGTCCATCCAAAGTCAACATTGGTGGCTAACACATACATTTGCCACACCTAATCACAATCTAATGGCAAAAATCCAATACATCAAGCTTATGATAGCAAATTTGCAACCTACTGATCCAACCGTCCATTTTTCCATCATTTGATCCAATGGTTGGGTTTAATCAAGCCTAAACTAATATCATAAGGTTGCATACAGAATATAATTCCATACTCAAAGGAAAAGACCATAATGCCCTTAGTGCAACAGAAGCACCTCAATTGAAGAGCTTACCCGATACAATTTTCAATCTGGTTTATTTTTCAATCAAATCTTCAAATTAATAAACTAACACCATTTACATTTCCTTAAATCATTTTCTACTTCTAAATATGGTGATAATTCCATAAGAACTCAAGGTGGTGCAAAATGACTATTTTGCCCCCAGCTCACAAAATTTCAAGTTTCTACCAAATTTTTCCTAACAGCCTTTAATGTACTTTTACATTTATAAAACCATTTAAAACATGCATATTCATTCAATATAAGCATAAACTTGCATCATACATATCATACAAATATATAAGAAAACCCCCATTTAGTTTGCCTCTAAAGATTGCGTTCTAAGCCTTTCAACTAAGGTGTTACACATATTAACTGTTAAATTGACACTGAAAATTAGAAAAATTATTTGGTTAAAAAAGAAACATTAATTACTTATTTGGAATAAATAAATTTTATAAATTTTATATTTTTATATTTATTTTAAATTTAAATTTATTTAGAATTCTGATTTAATCAAAATTTATTTACAATTTTAAATAATTAAATATGTAAAATTAAAATTAACTAAATTAAATCATATCTAAATAGTTGGTATTTTCAAATGAATTTTATAATTTTAAACCAATAAATTTTAGAAATTAAAATACCATTATTAAATTTTATATTTTACTTTTTATATTTTGGTGGATAAAAATATATTGGTTATAAATTTGACACTTTTATTTATTTGATGTCATTTATTTATTTTTATTTTTTATTTTTTATTTTTTATTAGGAATGAGCTATGCTTATAAAGTGAAACATTTGCTTTACTCCACTTTTTTTTTTTTTAAATACTTCTGTAAACTTTTTTATTTTTATCCCTTCATATTTTTTTTTCTTTTTATTTATTTTTTATATATTTTAATTTATACCTTGTAACTTTTTAATTTTTATTATATTTTTTTACTTTATACTCTATAATTACTTTTCTTCAAATTCTTTTACAAATATAAAAACCTTAATAAATTTAATTATTTATAGTCAAGATTGTATTTTATTTTTGAAAAAATAGTATATACAAAAATATATTATTAATAAATATTAGATTGAGTTTTAAATAATTATATTTTCATTAATATAATATGAAAATTTTAAAAAGAAAATAAATAAATAAATAATATACTTATAGAAATATTTTTTACCAAATAAAATATTAAAATGAATTTTAAAATTATACCAAATATAATATTCAAATATTTCATATTAAGTATTAAATTTAAGGTGTGAGAAGAAATTTATTAAGTACTAAATTCTCAAAAATAAATTTATTCTCAAAACAATACAAAATAAATAAATAAATAATGTATAAGGCTAAAAATAGATAAAACACTACTAATATTTTTTTGGGAATATTACATAAATATACTATTTTTTTTGATTTTTTTTTTAATTTTACAGTTGTTTTTTTTTTTTTTTTTCATTTTTACTGTTTTTTTGATATATGTTTGGTATATGTTTAATATATATTTGATATATATTGTATTTTTAAAAAAAAATATTTTTAAATATGTATATTTTTAAAAAATATTTTTAAGTATATAATATTTTTAAAAAATATTTTTAAATATATAATATTTTTGAAAAAAAAATTTATCATTAAAAATGAAATATTTTTTTATTTTTTTCAATATTTTAAAAAAAATCCCTATTTTTTTATTATTAGTTATTTGATACTTTTTTACATTACAAAGCCCAGGTACAGAAAAGCCCAACAGTTATAAACATATTAAGCCCTCAGGACATTGGTGTCCCTTATTAATATATATATATATATATATATTTTTTTTTTTTTTTTTGTGGTTTTTATTATTTTTTACCATATTAGGTGATTATATTATTTTTATAGTAGACTGTAATTATTAGTAATTAATATAATAATTTTTTTTAAATATCACATTTATTTTTATTAAATGGCATATGTGTTAAATACCTATTTTTAATAGGTTATTTAACATTTTGCTATTGGCCTCCTTTTTTTTTTTTTTTTTTTTTTTTTGTGGTCTGCATAAAATCTTACAGTTTTGTCCTATTTTCATAGAGTGGCATTGCACAAGACATGATGATAATGATATGAAGGGCTACGGCTTGCTTCATCAACAAATGGTGTAGTTGGGTCCCACATAACAGCAGACAGTGACTGAAATGACATCAACCTTCTAATTTTTTTCCCATAATGTCCCTCTACAATTCCAGCACAGAGCTACCTTGTAGCCTTTAACAATTTCATGGTCGATATTCATCCTCTAAAAATAATTGTTTGATCTCCCAAAAAAAGAAAAAAATCAATGATGGCTTAGTTGAGATGGTTCGAATTTTTTACTAAAATTATTTAAATTTATATAATGTGTTTCTGATGACATTTTAATATTGTAATTAATATATAATTTGTATATAATATATATTGAAAAAAATAATTATTTGAAATTTGAATATTTTATTTAAAACAAAGTAGTAGGCATAACTTTTCTTTCTAAATGGAATTTTTAATAACTTTAGTAAAATATTTTTATTAAATTGTTTGAAAATATTTTTTTATTAAAATAGTTAAATTTTGAATATATTTTACGTATATAAATTTTAAGACGATAATGTAATACTAAAATACCAATTCCAAACTTATTACTTACAATTTTATCATTAAATTGTGTATGAATTATATATATATCTACTACAACCAATACTAATATTACTATTACGATATACTATTAATACTATAGTTTTGATATCACTATATGATACATTCTATCAATAATTTCTTTTTTGTTGATTATACATTTACAATTGTGAGTATTTTACATTTTAATTATTTATCTTATTTTTTCAATTTCAATTGACATTATTTTTAATTAAAAACTACAATTTTCTTTTTTAATTATATGGGTCCCACGCCTATAAACCCTGGTTAATTCATCCTCATCTTATAGTTTTATGTAAAGTGTATTAATGGATGGTCAGGATTTACTCCTAACAATCTAATGGCTTACATATCCCCAGGTACTAAAGAACTACCCAAATTTTGGGTTCTTCGACGGCGTTTTATAAACTAATAAAAGAAAAAAAAAAACAATATAAACCCAAAAAAGATTGAACAAAGGAGCTGCATAAAAAATAAATAAATGAATAAATAAAAAAGAAAACCAACTTTATGTTCTGAAACATAAAAGGAATTCCCTGTAAATTTTGTGTATGCTTAGCCGTTTTGTCAATTATTACCATCCGATTTAAAATTTGATTTAATTATATTATTTTTTTTAATAAATTATTATTGCAATGTTAAAGTTACATATTTTTATAGAAAAAGTATAATTAACTTTAAAAAAAATTAAAACTATTATAAAATGGATCTCATATCACCAATTCTATTTCTCTTATATATTATAAAATATTTTTATTCATTTGGGTAAGTAATTTATATATATAAATATATTAGACAGCAAGAGATTATTAGACTTATCATTTCAATATAATTGAAAATGAAATAATTTACATATATAAATATATAAGACAACAAAAGATTATTGTATTTTTCATTTCAATATAATTGAAAATGAACATCTCAATTAGTAATATTGTGAATATATTTAATCGATGAGATATAGGGTTTATTTGGTTTATCAGTAATAATTAGTTGTGTTTGTGAATAATCAGTGATTACTGATTTGCCGATTGATGTAGTTATAAAATATTAAATAATGGTTGAAATTAAAATTAAATTATGAAATGATAAATAAAAATATAATTATATATTATATTAAATTTTAATTATAAATAAATTATATTTTTATGCATAAAATAATATTTAATTATGTAAATTCATTTGTACTAAAATATTTACAAATAAAATAAAAATGTAAATATTTTTTAATTTGTAATAAATATTTTAATAATTATTTTAATTTTGAATGATATTTTTTTACAAACTCTAGCTTTTGATTAAAAATTAATTTTTAGTTATAAATTTAAAAAATTAGCGGTTGAAAAATATAAAACTTAACTTCAAATTTTGATTTACCAAACGCCAAACATGTACTCAAATGTGGACTACTAATTTCTAAAATTAATTTTATATTTGACTTGCACTTTAACCTAATAAAATTTGAATTCTCTCCCAAAAGCTTAAAAAAAAAAAGAAGTAATTATGCAATTATTCCACTTAAAAAAAAAAAGGAAACAATTAAGAATATTTTTTACACAAATTGACCTTCGATTATTAATTTAAGAGTGAAGCAATTGAATAGACATGATGTCTCAGATCATACGATCAAGTTGGTCCTGAACTTGTCAATATCCTTAGAAATACCCAGAAGCATCTAGACAAGAATCAAGACCAACATATCTATTCTATCTGCCATTCCATATAAATCTAAATTAACCCAATATTATTTACTCTAGAAACTAATGATGTATCCACAAAGTATATATATTAAAGACAAAATATATATTTTTTTCCACTTTCAGGCAAGATAAACAAGACATATGATTGATGTTAATCAACTTTATTTGTACTTTCTCCCTCCATAAATTATAATTCATATTTTTAATATTAATAAATATTATTATTTTTACATTTTATATTTTTATTACCACCGTTATCAAAATTAAATCGAACCAATCAGTCAAATAGAAAAAATTAAAAATGAATTCGATCAATTTTCAAGAACAGAATAAAAAATTGATGAATCTGTCGGTTAATTAGTGAATTAATCGAACCGAATCGATTTTCAAATTTAGGCAGATCAATTTCTTTTTTAATTTTTTTATCAAAACGGATATCGTTTTTGTCAATGAAAAACGGACGTCATTTTTGTCAAGTAAAAACAAACGTATTTTTGAGTTAAAAGAAATTAAGAAAATTTTAATAGTTTCATTTCAATTTTATCCGCCTCTAAAATCATAATCTTATTACATATTACCTTATTGCATAAATAAATATTTAATAACTTACTATATATATAACCTTTGACTTAATGTGATTAGATTGATATCATAAGAAATATGACTTTATATAGATTCTTAATTTGATCATAATTGTATTATATTTATTTTAATTATATATATATATCGATTTTTTTAAATTTAATCGGTTCAACTCCGATCAGACTTCTGGCACTATGATTTTTTATTTTCATTGGTCATGAAAACATTGATTACCACGTCCTAATAAATATAAAATATATGTCTTAACTATAATAATATCTATAATTTATTATATTATAAAATATCTATAAATTAAAAAAAAAAATTATCACAGCAAGGAACATGTTTTAAAAACTAGTATTAGTAAAAATATATCACATATACAATTAAATTCAAATAAAAATAAAAATTCACAGGATAGTCATGTGACACCATTAATTTATGGCATTAACCATAGATGGAGTCTCTCTCTCTCTTTATATATATATATATATATATATATATATATATATATATATATATATTGCATTAAATAAAAAATAAATATTATCTCCGTCCGAAAAAAATAATTTTACTTTTATTTTTTATCCGTTTAGAATTATAGTACTTTTTTTCATTTATAAAATATAACTTATATATTAATTTATTAATATATTTCTATTTAATATTTCACATCACATTTTTATCAATAAATAATTAATTAATTTTATTGAACTAAATAAAATATACATATTAATAATATGAATATTTGATAAAAAAAATGATGCATATTAATTTTGATAAAATATTAAATTTATTATACTATTATTTTTTTTTTGACTAAAATTTTATAAGTGATGAAACTTAACATTAAATAAAATTTTATTAGTAATAAAATTTTATTAGTCTATAAAATTAGTATTAAATAATAATTATTTTTAAAATAATTATTTAATAATATAAATGAAAAATATTTATAAAAAATATAAAATAAAAATTATTTTTTTAACTAAATTAATTAATTTTTTTAGTTTGTGTGAAAATAAAAATAAGTCTATTTTTTTTAGAAAAAAAAATACATTTTAAAAGGAATGACTTTTAGTATTACAAAATCTAAAACTCTTTTTTCATATGAGATCTAATATATTTGAATATATAAAAACAATAACAAAATTAAGAACATGAGGGGGAAATGGAGATGCCACAAGTCTGATACAAAGACGGCACAACACAAATCGGTTGAAATTCATTGCTGCAAAGGATGCTGACAACCGATTGTGAACAATTTGAGTATTGAGTAAATCGAGCCAAATCAACTTCAAAATCCGCAAATTGATGAAAGCATTAAACAAATTTTGAGAGAAACTGGTAATCACCTTATGTCATGGTGGATAAGCCAAGACAAGAGATTTTAAGAAAGCTATTTATTGATTCACTTTTCAAATCATCGAATCTTCAAAACATAAACAAACTTTCATGAAGTTTGAGGACATAAAAAAACCCATAAAAGGACTAAATCTAAACTTGCAGTCATCATCAAAATGGTAGATAAAATAAAAATTTATTTAAAATATATTATAGATCAGCATGAAACAATAAGGAAAAATTAGTTTTAGAGGGCTATCGTTGGCAAAGAAATCAGCGATAGCCTTAAATCTAACACTCAGAAGGAAACTGAAAAGACAATGTGGAGAGAAAAAAGGAGAGAGAAAGTGAATTACGTAGTGAAGTCTATAGGTGGAGTTTATAGACTCTATACCTAGAACCACCCTTAAAATAATTCTCATGTATTTTTTTTAGGTTATCCTAGTTGTGAAATTGTTAAAAGTTATGAATTAAGTTTAGATTTCATTTGTAAAGTCTGAAATTATAATTATAGTTAAAATTAAAATTGAAATTGAAATTTTTAATTTCAGTATTTAGTAGCTATTTAGAATTAGAATTGGAATTCTAACTAAAATTTTATAAAATTGTAATATAATTAAAAAATCAATTTCAAAATTTCATTCTCAATCCATAAAAATTATAATTCAATAATCACTACTACAATACTCTCTCCCACTGCCACCCCCAACACCACTACCACCGCTACTGTCATTTTCATCTCCAGAGTCATCACCGACGGGGTGATCTGCCACCGTTGGGGACGACAGTGGTCCGCCACCTCCGGCGATGGTGACTTGCCTGACGGTCATTGCTAGCGATGATGATTCGCCTAACCGTCATTGCCGGCGACAATGACTCGTCGAACCGTCATTGCCGGCGATCTACCATCATCCCTACCGCCATCGTTGGTGGTCCACCATTACTTCCAACTCAAACAAACACTTTTATCATTACCAATTTTTTATTTAATTTCAATTTCAATTATAATTTTTTGTATAAAATAAACGTTAAAATTACAATTTAAACATAAATCTAATTCTAGAGAATTAGAATTGAAATTGAAATTTTCAATTCCAATTATAATTCTTGCCCCCAAACAGAATCTTAATTTACTTGGTCTCTTCTGTCGACGTTTGACAAAATTTTTTAATACAATTATTAATTTTTTTATCTTCAATAATTATGTCAAATATATTTTAAAAAAATCAATTTAAATTTTTTTAAAAACGATTCATACTTATTTAGAAATAATATTTAAATAAAAAATAAATATTAATATTTATTTTTAATAATCATTAAATATATTAATATATAATAATTAATAAATAATTATCGGCCATCAACTTATAACTATTACTTATCAGCTACTTGCTAACAGTAATCAACAATAATAACTAATAGCTAATAACAAAAAATATTTAATAAACTAACACTCGCTTATTGTGAAGTTCAAAGTATAACTTATTAAATTAATGAAAAAGAATTGCATAAAAGTTTAAAAAAATTGAAAGTAAATAAGGATCACAGTTGCACTTTTATTCTTAATAAAATTAAAAAGTTTTCTCCCAAAATGCAAATCCGAACTCAATTCAAAATATAATTAATTAGAAAAATATTACCAATTAATTCTTTTGATCATATTATGTAATTTTTTATCGGATTAAAACACATATAATACACAAAAATAAAATAAAAGATTACAAAAGAAAAATAATCAAACCTTGAACAAAGCCCTTTTTAACATGGGAAGGAACCCTATAATGGGAAAGTTTTAACTAGAACGTTACTTAGGTAAGAAGCATATGGGCCTACTTCTTCTAACTTCTTCTTCTCCACTTGCCTACTTATAGGGACTAATCAAACACTCTTTCTCAACATAACTTCCTCCAAATTCAAAACACTCTTTTCTTTTCATTCCTTCTCCTCACCAAATTTCATCATCCCTTTGTTTAGTTTCTTTCAATAATATATATATTGTTCAAATTCAATCCCAAATTCTTCTTGACTCTCTCTAAAACAGAAGCCATTTTCTCATTTTTCTCATCTTAATTCCAAAAAATATATATATTATTTTCTATTAAAGTCCTTTTCTAGCCTTTGGCTCTTTCTACTATAATTTCATTTGCTTTTTCCTCTGATGGCTATGGCAACCTTAACATCAGTAACAAGACTTACAAACAACCGCGATGTTTCATTCTCTTCTTACTTGAGCAAAACAGAGGAAGTCTTTGTTCAGAAACTTGCAGGATCTAATAAAAATCAAGAAGATGGAGAAATTGGAGTATTTAGTGCTGAGAAATACTTCAATGGAGGAATAGATGGGGATAGTCCAAGATTGACCAACATTATCCCAAGAAAATACCATCAACCTAAGAAAGATGAAGATCCTGTAAAACCCAATTTAGTTCATCCTGTAATAAGTACTCCAAGTATTCATTCTGAATCCAGTTGGAACAGCCAAACTGCTCTGCTCCAAAATGTTGTTCAAAGAAAGACTACTATTTCACCAAGAAAATCATCAAACAAGAATATCAAACCTGGAATAAAGACAACCAGTAGTAGTAGTAGCAAGAATTTTAATTTTCTTGCTGGTCTAAGCTGCAAATATTGTTCTTGTTCTGACAAAGATTCTATTGATGTTGATGATGAACATGTTGGCGAAATTAGTTTCAAGAAGAGTCCTGTTAATGGAGCTAATTTGCTCCAAGGTCAAGTTCAACCCAAGCCAATAATTAAAAGTACTAGTCTTGATGACCTCGATCATCACCATCAGAAATCACTCTTAGGATCAGGATCTCAAATTGGAGTCAAGAAAGAAAATTGTTTTAGCTTCCCAACTTCAAATTCCAGTTCTGTTTCAGGAAAATTGCAAATTCAAAAAGAAGAAGTACCAAAACCAAGAGAATCACTGGAAGTCTTTGGCTCTCCTGTTCATGACAATAGAAGCAAGTCTTTCAGGATTGAGAGAAGACTATCAATGTTATCCTGGGATACAATACCACAACAAAAAGTGGATGAAATTGAATATCCTAATATTTCAGGTGGAGGAGGAATTTACAATGACAATGAAAGTGATGCGAGTTCCGACTTGTTCGAAATCGAAAGCCTTACTGGAAAGGTCAATCCATTTCTTGCAAGACAAGGATCAGATGCAACTTCAGGATGTGTTACCCCAACAACCTGTTATGCACCAAGTGAAGCTAGCATAGAATGGAGTGTGGTAACTGCAAGTGCGGCAGATTTTTCTGTTATCTCCGATTTTGAAGAGTTAAGGCCACCTACAAGAATACCAAGTCCTATCAAAACTAGCAAGGAGATTATCCCAAAACGGAGGCCTAGCATTTTGTTGGGGTGTAATAGTCAAAAGTCCGTAAGAGTAGCCGGAGATGCATATAATAGAACAAGTGATAAGACTAATTCTGACCCAAGAATTATGCGTCGAGTATCGGATTCTTACGTGCCAGTTACAAGATTTCCTGCAGAGACTAAGTTGCTTATGGGGTTTGATGCTAGACAAAGGTTACCTGCTCTTGGTTCCCATTCACTTCCTCGGTCACAGAATTCGCATCTTTTGTACATTCAATAATTCAAATTTTTTTTTTGTTCTACATATTTGTGAATGTTACTTGCTTCAATTATGTGTTTCTGTGTCTTGTGTAATAATTAAAGGATTTAACTAGCTATTAATAGTTATTTGAATTTTAATGAAATTAAGGTGTGGTTCAGGATCCACGTCTTTGTTATATTTTGTTAATTAGATTCTGATTGGAAGTTCCAACTTGTAATCTCACAGTTTTATAAGACAAATCCAGTATTGGTCCAAGTTTATTGGTTCTATATTGTTATCTTGATGTTTAGTGTTATCCTCATTTAAATGCTTGAAAAAAATTTTAGATGAATTTAGATCAGAATGTCAAATTATGAATTAAATAATGGTGATTTGATACATCAATTAATAATTATTTTATGAGGTGAATATATTATTTAAATATTTAAATCATGGGTATGTATTATAACTAATATGTCAATATATCAAATCACCGTTAAGTCATAATATGATATAATATATTAAATTCATTATAAAATTTCTCCACAATGAGACACTTTTACAAGATCGAATTCTAGCTTTTGGTTATATTATAACAGAAAATTTTAGCTACTGAACTGAAGTTTTAAAACCTATATTTTTCTAAAAGAATACATATTAGAAGGTTTTTTTTTTGGGGGGGGGGTAAGGATCACTATTGGAAAAGGGAAAATAAATAAAAAAGGAAAATAAAAATATCAAAAGGAACACTTCTTTATTTTTCCATTTAAAGCTTTATTTATATATCATATGTGTGTGCATTATGAATTTTAAACAATGAAATATTAAGTCTCAGAGTAATTTGCATATATAAACCATTTAAGGACTATAGGCCTAAAGGCCCCAGAAAGAGGCAAAGATGCTATCTGTTACTGACTAGAAATAAATGTGATTCTTCCTGCTGCAATAATTCATTGTAAAACAGGAATTAATCAAGAATGTGTATTAAAAATTTAAAATGACACAATTAAATTTGTGATGCTTACGAGGAAATGTAGGCTTCTCCAATCAATATCTGCAACCACCATATTAATGAGGGTGGACCATATACTACCATACCATCCTTTGTCTAATATTCAGTTCACATTTGTATTTAGTAATATATACCCAGACAAGATATTCACTTTGGTCCATTAGAGATACTACACTAATATCATGGATAGAGTTTGATTTGCCTCTGCAACCCTTCTTCAGCTTTATTTATTTTTTTAATACACTACACTCCTAAAAAATAAAAAAGCACAAGTCTTTTTTAAATGAGATAATATATGTACTGACAGTTTAGTGATCGAATGTTTATATTGTAAAATATTCAAATTCTAATAGTCTTTTTTCCTTTAGAATTTCATATGTACAAAAGAAAATTGTGATATAAGTCTGAACATCAAGTAGCCTGTATTTTTTAAGATGATGAGGCAATCTAATCATAAGTTAATGAGATATTCTTTTTAGAGACATTCTCAATTTCCTAATTAATCAGAAGAAAATAATATTAGTACTAAATAATAATAATAATAATTATATCTAGCTTGACATGTGCATGATGGGAACAAAGGAGTGATACAGAGAAAGCAAAGGTAGATGAACAATAAATGCATCAAATATTTGATATTTCAGCAAAGAAAATGATGAAGATTTTCTAGCTGGAATAAGCTCAATTTATGGCTTCTAGTAGCAGATGACTTGTGAGAGACATTTAAGACAATGGCAGAATTGCCTTTTTTATTTTATTTTATTTTATTCGGTATATATCAGAAATTCTTAAAGGTGATGGATTATCCGAGTTTGGATTTATGACTTCATAGATCATGAAACAGGTGCTCGACTATTATTAGGCTATTAACCCAGTAACGGCCTACTAAGAATTGCCAAGAAAATTATTCTAATTTGGCCTAAGGACAAGTGTTATTGTGCCTTTTGTCGTGGACCATCAGAGAGAGAGAGAGGAAGCATTTAAGGCCCTCAGGATAGGTTATTTACGTGGAGAGGAAGTAAGCCTTGGGCCTATAATGGCTGATTAAAATTGAAGGGGAGTTTGATGGAAGAAAAAGTTCTCTAAAGTCTTCATAAGCCTATCATTTTCCAAGTCCATCATAGGTATATTGGTTTCGAAATAATAATTGAACCAGAACCGATGGGATTTGGACTGAAAATGTCTTTGTTTGAAATTCTGCACTTTGGGATTATTTTAGTGGTTGGAACTTGGAAATGTAACTGTTGAGATAGTGATTCATGATGAATTGATGATTGGCCTAAAAAGCTGTAAAAGGCTACTTGGAAGATAGGTCTTCTCTTCACTGATGATATTTAAAAATAAAAAATAAAAAATTTACTATTGTTGTTTTTAAAGGGGAGAAAAAAGTCGAGAACCAAATATTTTACATTATGAGACAGACCCTTTTGATCATTTTGCAACAAGCTCAGTACTATTACGTCAAAGATCACAACTTAGGAATTGGAATTAATAACAACCTCCATTCTTTTTCTTTCTTTCTTACACCCAAAGTGATGAAAGGAAACTTTCTAGTTTTCTGCATTTCCAGATTTTTCAAAGTAAACCAGAATAGTGCAGCCTGTAGTAGTAACGATAATTCAATTGACATTAACAATGCAAGGTCAATCAAATACAAAGCCATTTAGTTTCAAAAATAAAATATTAATAAAAATAAAATATAAAGCAAGAGGCATCCAAGTGATTTTATACAAAGTTGTCCCTTGAAAGTTCAAGAAGGCTGCACCACATATTTTGTAGACAGTCTCTGTTCAACAGCACACCTGAGATGTTCCCCAGGCGGCAGAAGCATCCAATAACTACTCAATCATAAGGTAGAACTTCTAATTACAATAGTCAGGAATCTCTTTATATCCCAGGCCATGCACACTACAACTACTCATTGATAATCATCAAGCTGAATCTCTCCAACTTCAAAGTTCTAGCACATCCTCAGCTTAATGAACAAACATAATTTGATAGAAAATAAGCTCAAATCTGCATTAATTCAAAATACCTACATAAAATCATAGTAAACCCCCGAACTCTGAATCAAGTCATATTACATAAATTAAATTTTAAACAATCAGAATTACTCGAAGCAGAAATGCATATTCTGCAATTCCCACCCTGGCTTTGATCAAAAGCAAGAAACAAGTTTGGAACTGCGCAATCAAGTTGAGATTAAAAAAAGGCTACACATATATGCTAAACAATCAACCATAATATTATAATATATATATATATAAACCACTACAATGTAGATACATAATCCACTGCCAAAATTTATATGAATACAGCCTCGTTTACATTAGCCATATGAACAAAAAACGAATAAAGCACCACAATTTATGTATATACAGATCACAAAAACGATTTAGTTAATTAATAGAGGGAAAAAAATTAAGGTGGTACATTATTATAACAGACAGTGCCTTCATAGGCATTGTTTAATCGTCCTTGTATTCTTTAGCAGGCCGTGCTTCAAAGCCACCCCCTTGTCTCTTCTCAAGTGAATAAGGCATATAAGTTCCAAGAATTCTATCCCACATGACAAAGAATGGCTGTGAAAAGTTGTATTTGGTACCATGGAGCTGATGATGGACGTCATGATAAGCAGTATTGTTTTTAAAGAACACGTGGAAGAGATTCCCAGGAAGCCATAATCCACAATGGTCATCTACCGTTTTGATGGTAGCAAATGAAAAGAAGAAAATGGAGCCTCGAGGAGACATGCCTGACAGGAGAAAAGATAAGGCCCCGCCAATTGTGTCAAGCAGAAGCCCCTCAAGTGGGTGATTGTATAGAGCTCCAAATGCATATGGGACAAGAAGCCGATGATGTTGAGCATGGATATGCTTATACAGAAACTTGTTGTGATGCATGTATCTGTGCATGAAATACTGCCAAGTATCCAAAACCAACATTGCTGTAACAAATTGTCTAGCAAGAACAATTAGTGAAGGTTGTTGATCCATAGCAGCCTGAGAATCATTTGCAGTTACCTGCAGGAAAAGCAAGATTCAATTATAAATCAGTAATTCATATCTAAATTATCTTTAATTATGGACTAGTTGATTGGTGCAAGTCAAAATCACTGAAAATAACAACAGGAAAAATAATATAAAGCTGAACACATACAAACAGAGATAAGAAAATGGTACAGCTGGCTGCAAGTTAAGGTAAATAAAAAGAGTCTAGAAAGTCACAACCAACAAAATCCAATCTAAACCTCTCAAAAAAAAAAAAATCCAATAAAATCATAACCAAGATGGATACAAGCTTAGACTTGCATACCAATACCTTATTAACTCAACAACTGAATCATAGTCCCAATCCAATTAAGATACAGATTCCACTACCAACGCCATAAAGAACTAAGATAAAATTTATCATAATAAATAACCTAAACCATTCATCTAAAACACGACAAATAAATAACCCAAACCGTTCTCCATAATTACTCAATTCTTATTCCTTCATACTTTGAATCCAAACATTAGCCATATCAACAGTTGCAAAACTTTGCCTTTAATTCAAGTCTGTTTCTTTTAATTTTACTAATCTTCATTTAAACTATGTAGAAAAATAAACATTAACAAACTATTAAATGCCTTTCAAGTGATATTATAGCCCATAACTAATCTTGGAATTTAATGGATACGCATCTATGGCTTCCTGATCCACATACGTATACGGCAATACCCTGCCTTTCCTTGTACTAACCATTGATGGGTTCCTAAAAAGGCATCTAAGCTGTAGCTATGATGATGTCCCAACCCAACAAAACTAACTCATCCAGTTATGCACGTTTCCCATGTTTGGGCAGATTTCCCAGAAGACATAAATTGTGAGTGAGATTATAATTAAATCAATAGTATTAAAAAATGGAATTTTACATGAACCAGCATATTATTACAAAGTCAAACATGTTTTGATTATTTAGAAGATCAATAATTCAAAAGTCAAAACTAACTAAAAGAATTGGAAAATATGGTACGATCATCGAATTGGGAAAAAAATAAAAAGCTTCTTTTATTATCTATAAATCACAATTTCACAGATTAAGAATAAAAAATTCAAAATCAAATCAATCTGAGAGAAAATTAAAAGAAAATAAAAAAAAAAAAACGTACCGTAAACAAGAGAATAGCAACAATAGCTTGAATAAATTGTTGAAGAAGAACACCTGTGACAACAGTGGGTTTCGAGACCAAATTTTTCTCATCCTCGTCCTGTTTGGTATGCAATCTATAATTATCAAAATATCCTAAAACAATATATAACCCTGAATAAACCCAGTAAACAAGAATTGGTACGAAAGTACCCAATAATTCATCAGAGATTTGAAAACCCATGTTGAAAACTGACAACAATAATCAAAGCTTAACACATCAACCAACCCCCAACAGGCAAAAGAAGCTAGCCACACAAGCAAAGTTTAGGATTTTTTTCTTTGATAATCGTGATGATCACTACAATAAATAAAAACTTAAGGATCACATAATTGCAATTAGGGTTTGAATTGGAGAAGAAGATTCCATTTTTAGAGTCGTTGGAATCGAAGAGGAGAAGGAAAGAGAAGAAAGAGAGAGAAGGTGAATTTGGATAGAGTCAGAGACTTCAAAAATAAAGAGGACAGAGAAAATCAACCCGCAACTGGGGTAGTGGTTTGGTCAAAACGACACCGATTTTGCCTGGGTGTGCATGTTTGATTTTTTACTAGCGGATTTGTCATTAGGCTTACGTGGACTAAAAGACAAAACAAAGAAGTTTTAACAAGCCACGTCAGTTCTATTTAACGTACTAGTTATTGTTTACAGTAAATATGTATTCTGTTTTAATGGGCAGAATATGTGGGTTACTCATATGGACCATATTAATTATTTAAAAATTTTTAAAAAATTATATTTTGATAGTGTTTGATGTAATGAATGTATTGATATATTTTTTATACTAAATAAAAATTATTTGGACTGCTAAAAATATATTAGAAATTTTATATATTATATTTAACGGTTTAGATTTAACGCATTTCTAATACATTTTTATCGGTCTAAATGATTTTTGTTTAGAATGAAAAATATATCAATAAATTCATTATATCAAATATTATCAAAATATAATTTTTAAAAAATTTTTAAATAGTTAAAATAAGTCATAAGGACTGTTGTGTCTCAATCATATGTACTAATTAAGATGATTTATATTTTTACCTAATTTTTTTTTTAAGAGTTTTATTTTCACAAGAATTACATGCCTAATCGACAAATCTCTTTCCAATTAGCTTTACTCCTGAATCAGGTGATTTTACCTACTTAATTATAATATTTCTTGTTACTAATGAAATACTATGCAAAATCTTATATTATTTCTGATACCAAAATACTTTATTTTGATTTATTAATAACCCTACATTTTATGTTTATTGTAAAATTATTAATTGTTATCAATTATTCATTTTATTTATAAATTGAGATTTATTTATATTTTAATAATAAATATAATAACTTAATTTTTCAAAAAATTTCATCATACTTGCTCGTTTTCGTTGGCCAATCTGGCAATGAATGGGAGAAGGAATCAAATATCATAATTATGACCAATCAGTTCAAATATCAAGTTATTTCCATATTAAATTAATCAAAAAAAATATTAGGCATCTTCTTAATTGGGATTTATGTATAAATTAAGATACTTGCAAATGACAATTTTCTTAAGAGATTAAATGAATAACAACAGCTTTCAATATGTTCGATCTCAGTTGTTACAATAAAACATTTTCTTTGTATGAGAGATAATCCTTTCATGGCTCATGCAACTAAAGGTGATGAAAGCATCAATAAACTAATCAAATTTTCCAAGCTAATAATATTAACAAGACAATTTTCTTTCCATATGAATTCCCAGAAAGATTCAACTAAAAGCTCATGGCAATGGCATAACAAAAATTCTCTTTTTCACAAAGCTTCCAACCCTGCAGTCTCAGGAACTTCTTTGAGAAAGTCTAGGGGAGTTTCTGGCAAGGACCTGAAAAAAGGACAGGGTAAATATCAGTTAAATTTCTTACTTTGTTTGCATTGTGATGTTTGAGAATAAACAAAGGTGAGATTCTGACACCACCTTTTGCCTTTTTTTTTTCATTGGATCATATGACAGAAGACTTCCATTCCCCATAATCAACTTTCTTCATTCTTTTCCGCTTCTTGTAACTGGAAAGCTGAAGAATTTCATCAGTCACAATTTAAAGTACAGTGGATACTTGGTATAGGCTTGGTCTAAACTCTAAAGATATGCAAGAATTCAGGATTTGCAGAATTAATAAATCATAGAGTGACAGCTTTTCCCTAGTCAAAAAGGATTCTCTACAGATAATCAATTACAGAACCACAGCAATATTGTAGCAATGAAGATATTTGCCTCAGTTTACTTCATTAGAAACTGATGAATTGAAAGCATTTCAATCTCTATGATGAACAATTTGATACCAGTAAAGCCTAGGGAAAAAAGAAATGAATAGGTCTGTACCAAAGAGGCTAAAGGTCCTCCAATTAATTCTGGCCAATATATGCACATAGAAGACAGTCTACATTCATGTCCACAGTCCAACTCTGTTGCCTGGGTGGTCCATTTCTACTCCGAGCATGCATCATACTATTAACTGTTCAGTTGAACCACATTAGAAAATTACCCATATTAATTTTGCAAAGCCTAAAATATAGAACTTTAATTTGAAATGGTGGAAATAGGTCCGTCCCACCAAATTGTATAACAAGCGTTCGTAGAAATAACATATGGAGTGAAAGATGTTTGCCATTTAACATGCACATTACTCTTACATAGATTCTAGAAGCTAAGCAAACAGAGTAATGAGAGATGCTGCAGTAGTACCGCTGGTCCATCATCAGATAAATAACCACCATCCTCAAATTTTCTTTTCTCAGGTAATACATCTAGCGGTTCTGCAAACAGAAAATTGGGAAAAAGTTCTCAACCTTGAATCAAACAATATTTCCATTAAAACTAATAATATTTTTTAAGTCAGCATTCCCATTTTAATGACCATACAAATGGAGAATGGAAACATGAGTGAGCACTACAAATTAACTTTTAAAGCTCAATTAGCTCTTACCTCGATTGCCCTTCACTTCTTTGGGATCCTTCTTTTCTTTTGAGATGCCAAAAATATCAAGGTAGAGGTCCTTCATGGAGTTGGAGACCTATATATCAAACTCTAATTCAGTAATAGTACTATCAAAATGGCCCATAAGTGGGGAAAAATTGCAGTTTGTCTCACCAAATATTTATGTAGGGAGCAAAAGAATTTCTCTTACACATTTGAATTCAGATTCAGAAGTTCCACAAACTTCAATCAACTTAATATTGTCTACCTTGAGCTGTTAAGTAAGAAATATTAACCATTGATGCTAAAACACAACATACAGTTCTTCAATCAACTACCCATGAAGAAATTTGTTCACTTACCTCGTGTCTCTTTGCACACAAGTAGAACGCAACTGCAGTGAACACAGCGCGAGTAAAGTCAGCTGTTGCTCTCCTTGAAGCTGGCAACGATGCAAGAAACCGCTGCTTGTACCTGGAAAATCAACACCTCTCAGTCCAGAAACCCACAAAGCAAATTTATTCATTACCTGAACTATGAACATATCAATAAACATACTATTTTCAAGCCACTAAAGGAATTACAACACATTATTGCGAAGCAGCATTTCAAAGATATACTAAGCTTACGGGGCCACAACATGTCTAAAAGGATGAAGAACACGCGATTAGTGACAACATGGAGAAAATTAGATATATAAACCGATTTTAGTATCAGCTATCGTAGGCATTTTCGCAAACATATAGGAAAAGCATAGGAAAATCAAATAGGGAATCCATTTAATTGGCAAACCAAAGGAGGGAAAAGGAATCTTACAATGATAAACCATTTTTCACACAAGGAATAAGCCTAACGCATCCAAACTGAATTCCCAATTCTCTAAAATCCAGCTTTGTTCTACATCACACAACTAAATAACAATCCATATTAAGATTCCACCATCTCAGTTATATAACCCAAAAAAAGAAGAGAAGAATAGCCCACTTGACACAGAGACTATTTTGCATCTAATTGAAGGATCTGTTATAAGCTTTCTCTGATATTCCACTCAACTTTATGGCAGCCTGCCTATCAAAAATCACACTTGAAATCTGGCACCCATTCAACCCAACCCATCAGCATGTACACATTAATTATCTATAAAAAGAACCCAAAGATTAAAATGAGATGATAAGCGAAATGGGTACTTTGTGGCGGCGATTTCTAAGCAGATTATAGCCTTACAAACCTTTCTCTACAAATTTGTTAAGATAATAAATTTTATGGGTAATTTGTACTATAGCCACTTAAGTATACATTAAATTTTAATATCATTACGTACATAATTTTTTTATAATTAAAATTACTAAATAAATTAAAAAATAATATTATAATTTTCAGGTGAAATTATGACTGAATTTACTGATGTAACTGAAAAATAATCTACTCAAATGCTGACTTATAAAAAAAAAATATCATATAAACAATATTATATCAACCTAATCTATAATTACTGAATTATAAGTCAAATTTTAGTATAGTCAAATACATATTTTTTTATTATTATAATCACTAAATAAACTTAATAATTTTATTATAATTTTCAATGATTATCCTAAAAGTTCTTATTAAGAATGATTATTTTAGATAAAATATAGTTATAAAATAATTATATTAAAAAAGTATAAATAAATTCTTATAAAAATAATTGAATGTGAAAAAAAAAGATTTTAATATAATTAGTATTTCGTTACAATTGTTACTATTCCAAATGATAGATCAGAATATCTATTTTTTTACTTATTTGATAATATTATCTGAATTTTTAATTTTTAATGACATTCATTAAAAAAACATTTAGCAAAATTGAAATAAATAATGATAAAATAAATGACAAGTAATTAATATATCAATTTTATTAGATAAATACATCACAATTCAAAAATTTTATCCCTATTTCATTTTATAAAAAATAATGAGACATAATAAATTTTTATATTTTTGATATTTAATTTATAATAAATTAAAATAAAATAATAATAATTTGATTTTATAATAGTAATATTATTTATATAATTGTTAATTTTTTTTTTATATTAAGATGATAAATTAAATCTGAATATATTTTTTACGTGATTATATAATTTTATTATTTGATTATATTTCGGTGTGTCGTAAATATTAATTTTAATTTTAATTAAAAGATAAATTAACTAATTTTTATGTTAAAATTTTCAAATTATTTAAATTGGCCTAAAAATTGTAATAAAAATATTAAATTTATTTAGTGACTATAATAATGAAAAAAATATGTATGTGACCATACTAAAATTTGGTCTATAGTTTATAGTTTAGTTATCATAATATAATTTGACCTATAATTCAGTGACTATGGGATAGGCTGATGTGATATTTTTTTTTTAAGATAGCATCATATTGGGTTGTTTACCGATCATGTCAGTAAATTTGTCCAAAATTTCACCTGAAAACTATAATAAATTTTTTTAATTTGTTTAAAAATTTTAATAATGAAAAAATTACATATGTGATCATATTAAAATTTGACCTTTATTTCAGTGATTATGGTACAAATTATCCTAAATTTTACATTGATTAAATATAATAAATCACACTTTAATTAAATATAAGATGTCGAATGAGTTTATATATAATTAAACTCTTTAACATTAATAATTAGCTTTTGTGATAAACATTTCCAATACTATATAGGATCTCAATATTTTTAAGATACTATCAGACTGAAAAAATAATCTACACTCCCTGTTAGATCATAATTCAAACTAAAATTTTAATTATTTTTTATCCGATGATGAGCTTTTAAATTTATTTATTTTTGTTCATATTGGACTTTTAATTTCGGCCTTTAATGAATTTGAATTTATTTCAATTTCTCTTCGCTCGTATCGAATTTTCAATTATATACAAATGTCAATTAGATTTAATTAATCTAATTATTACTTGAACAAGAATATTAAGATAATAAATTTCACATTAACTAAATATAAAATTTTAAATGAATTTATATAAAAATAAATTTTTTAATTTCAATAATTATCTTGTGGTATTAGCATTCCAACATTATATACCATCCCAATATTTCTAAGGCAGTGTAATTAGAAATAATATAAAATGTTGCCAATTTTGTCAAATGAATTGAAGATTCAAAATCAGTAATTATAACTCCGATAATGGAGGAATCGAACTGGACATCACAAAGGCGGAGAAGCTCCGCCGCTTTTCGGATAAGGTTCTTGGATTCCGAGAGACCCAGTTTCTTAGCAGTTTCGGACAGATCCATTTGCTTGGTGAAGAGTTGTTTATTTGCCTGCTAATGGGTTTCAGGTTTATGGTTTTTTGTAGGGTTGAGAGACAGAATTATAGAAGAGAAAATGGGTTTTTAGCATTTGAACCAAAAAGCAAGAAACGAATGAGAACAATAAATTGGCTTACATGGCGGGAAACAGAATTACCGGTATTTTTTTTTTCGCATTTTTTGAACGTTTGGCGCGCACTGTATTTGCCCGTAATTTTCCCTGTAGTATAGGCGCTAAGTTAATTGTTAATTGCAATTTAGTCAATAATTGTCCATTTGCTGTGTTCATGTTAATTCTGTATTTTCTTCTTCCTTTAATAGCAACAAGATTTATAATGAAAAATGATAATTAATTTTAGGAGAATTATATATAATTTTTAGTTAATCTATTCACTTTTACAATAGTTTATGGACATAAATACACAATAAAAAGTTTAAATAGTTATTGAAATTATCAGATATATTTAAAACCTTGACAACATTTAGAAATTATTACCTCCCACATGCTTACTGTTTATACATCTTTCATAGTTGTAATTGTAATTTAAGAAAATGATGCTCTGGAAAAAAAAAATTATATTTATAAAAGAGGATAAATCAAATCAAATCAATTAAATTAAATTAAAATTTATAATTTTAAAATTATTTAGTTTAATTTTAGTTTGAAAAATACAGTTAATCGAATATTCATTTTGATTTATAATTTGAATATTTTTTTCAATTTCAAACCGAATCAAATTGAAATTATATATATATATGTTGCTTTTTATTGTTATTTTATATACAACCACGCATTTTTTAACTTATTATTATTTAAAATTTTAAAAAAATTATTCATAAAAATTAATTAAAAATAAATAAAAAAATTAATTATTGTGAAAAATATAAATTTTGAGAGTATTAATTAATAAAATAAATAAATTTTTTGAATTTTTTTATCATCGATATTTTATTTATTTTTTTCATAACAAAATAATGACGATTTATAAAGAAATATCTTTAGTTCGAAATCGACAAATTAAAAATATTAAATTAAACTAAACCGAATCTAAATCGATAGTTTAATTATAATAAATATTTAGTTTGATTTGAAATTTTTTCAAACCCAAAAAATTAATTTCATTTAATAACAATTTTTCAAATCAATTATATCAAATTGATACCATCCTTTAATATAACGGTATCACTGAAAAACTAACTATAAATACCTTATTGTTTTATGATTTAACCCTAATTTAAAATAATTAATCTAAGTTTTATTGATAATAACTAACTAGATCTTATAAATCTAATTGATGTAATTTTTTGTTTCTATAAATTGACATGTTAACTTAATTTAATATTTTAAGTTAGGAATTTGTCTTATTAAACTCAGATCAGATTTATGATCTAAATATTGTGATTTGCTAATGTCTGAACAATTTCATCTAGTGTTCTATTTCATGTATAGTTCAAGTTGGCTCTAATATTGTTTGTAATGGTTCAATTCAAAACCGAGTCTAAGTAATATATTATTTTATGACTCAACAATTAAACTGAGTTATATGAATAATAATTAACAGAACCTTATGAATCATTTTTCATTTTTATTTCTTGCGGATGTAGTTTCAACTCCATTGTCAATTATTTATTGTTCCTGTGACTTACAGGTTATGATAAATTTATTTCTCTAATAGCCGTTAAGACATAAATTTATTATGTGAAAAAAAACAAACAATTGTAGTCACTGGGATCTTCAATTTAGGTGAAAAAAAAAAAATCCATTGATCAATACTGATTGATCTCATAATTAAAGATTATATTAATGGAAATTCGCTAATTAATTAGATTTTGCTAAATGCTGTAGTAAATCATCGGACAGAGAATGAGCATTTGGTCGGAGTTTTGTTTTCAATGTCATTTGCTCCATTAATGGCTCTTCATAAATACAATGGAGATTTGTTGTTGCCTGAAAGAAAAGGTGGTGGCATTATCGGTTCGGTTTTCAATTCTCTCGCTCGATCCGACTATAGTTCTTATCGGGTCGTTCGTCGAGGAAGAAGGTTCGCTCGGTGGTTTACTAAACCCAGTTTTTTCATTTGGGTTTTGTTGCTTTCTACTCTCTTTTTGATTTCTCTTGCCGTTCTTGGTCTCAAATTGCAACTTCCTGGTGAGGAAATTCGGAAAGAACCCACTTCATTATCTCTTTGATTGTCCGCTTTGATTCCTTTTTCCCCCAAATGTTTGTTTGATTATATGCTAATTTTCGTTATTTGATAGGAAATTCGGAAACTTTAGAGGGTACCATCTCATCATCTTCTGAGAAATTAGACATCACTGGTGGTAGTAAAGAGAGTATAGTCGAGTCTTCAAATGAAGTCAAGCAACAATTTTCTGGATTTAATAATAATGTAATTGTAAAAGCACCAGGAGGCAAGCACCGTAAACAGCGTAAGAAAATTTGGCTTGTATCTCTTTAATTCTTTTGTGTTTTATTATTTAATTCTGTGTTTTTGGGATTTATATAATTGTTTTTAAGTGTGTTGTTGCTAGGAGATTGCTCTTGTAGTGCATTTAGTACAAGGAGAAACACAGAGAAGTCCTAAAGAAGATAATTAGCATAAACTTACTCGCTTAATCCTATTAAGAAGAATCCCTATTTACATTTAGGCCTTTAATCCCTCTCTGGATTTTGTCATTGAGGCCTTAATTTCATAAATTTCAGACATAGTTTATCAGTCATTTCTTCTTCTTAACATGATGTTGGTGCTTTCTGCCATATATGTTGATCTTTCAGATTTCCCTTGCGAAGTTGGGCTTTTGGAATCAGTTGATCATCTCATTGAGCCCCAAGATATAAGAAATTTCACTCAATTTTCGCTTCATTATGTGGCCTCAGAGGAGAAACCTTTGGGAACAACTTTACTTCAATCTAGATTTGGAGGGCATCAGACCCTCAAGGAAAGAGAGAAATCTTTCTATGCTAGAAATCAAACACTTCATTGTGGTTTTGTTCAAGGGCCCCCTGGATTTCCAAGTACTGGATTTGATTTGGATGAAAAGGACAAGGCATACATGAGTACCTGTCGGGTAGTGGTTTCTTCTTGCATTTTTGGAAGCTCTGACTTTCTGAGGAGGCCTACAAGTAAAAAGGTATCTAGCTCATACAAATTTCTTAGTGTATCAGTTTTATTTGACAAAATATTTAACAGCTTTTAGTAATTATGCCATTTTTTTATTTTTAAAATTATGCATTTGTACTTTTACATGATATAGCTATTCCATATGAGAATCATCATAAATTTCAATGTGCCAAAGGAAAGCCTATAAAGTTGATGAAAATAATAATGAGTTTTCCTGGGGTAACTTTGTGCTGGAAGACATTCTAAAGAGCTGAAACTTGAAACAGAATGGAGCAGGATATACAAAGTGTATTCTTTGAATTGTTCAAGGTAGTTTAGTTTTCATCTTCCTTCCTTATTTGGTGATGGGTTTGATTTTCTGTATGAAATGGTTACTATCATATTTAGACATTGCTAAATGGTACAATATACTAATTAGGTTGATATATGCATGCCTATTCGGTAAATTAATATGTGAAACTCTGTGTTATCTGATGAGATTATGCCTTCTGGATGATACATTTTGAAGTCTGTCATTCGAAAATTTTAGGTTTCTTTTATTGTCTTTCTGGAAGTTTCCTATGTATTGAGCCAGTAAACTGACAATAGTGTTCTTTTGAGTATGGTTTTATTTATAATGTATTCACGTGAGTAGATACAACCAAGAAGTAAGAATCAAGTGTTTGATGGATAAACGCACAAATATGCAATGGTTACTTAACTTTAGAGTAATTTCACCTCAGCCAAATTCAATTAGTTCAATTACATCACTAAAATTTAATTTTGGCTATGATGCAGTCATCGTGTCTGTAATTTGCTAAGACTCCAACAGAAAATCCCAATTGAAAAATGACAGCTGCTGTTCTTAGGGAGTGCACCCCAATATTTGCATGAAATTCCTCACCAGAGTCAATTTTCAAGTGTGGTTACGCTCTGGAGTCTGAATAATTTCTGCCATGATGATTTCACTGTAGATGAAATCAAAGTTCAGTCATTAATTCGGAACAAAACAAAGTTTAAGGTAAAATTACCCTGAAAGGCAGTGACCAATGGGTAGGGGAGTGCCAGGGAGGCATGGATTGAACTCTTGAACTCGTTCAATACAAGACAAGAACTTAATATATGTGACCAACGGTGTAATTACGCTTTGCTTTACTGTTTTTTGGCGATTAGTTATGGTCTCTACTCTTTCAATGATATTATGTATTCTTGCTTGTTCTAGATCAGTGAATTTTCCAAGAAAAGTGTTTGTTTCATTATGTTTGTGGATGAGCAAACACTATCCAAACTGTCTTCAGATGGACATAAACCTGATGATAGAGGACATGTTGGTCTATGGAGAATAGTTGTTGTCAGGAATTTACCATATGAGGATATGCGGAGAACTGGAAAGGTGCCAAAATTTTTATCACATCGCCTCTTCGCTTCTTCGAGGTGATTGCTTCACTATGAATTATTTTATTTAATTTATTGCTCCAGGAGTTATGTTTCTCTTTGTAATTCTGACCGGATCTTTAAATTAATTATTCTTTTATTTCTCCTCTTTTCCAGCTATTCAATTTGGCTTGATAGCAAGATGCGACTCAACACTGATCCAATGCTGATACTTGAATACTTTTTATGGCGAACAAAGTCAGAGTATGCCATTTCAAACCATTATGATCGTCACTGTGTCTGGGAGGAGGTGCTCCAAAATAAACGTCTAAATAAGTACAATCACACAGCAATTGATGAACAGTTTGACTTTTACCAGTCTGATGGCCTCAAGAAGTTTGACCCTTCAGACCCAAATACTCCTCTTCCAAGTTGTATGTGTTTTTATCTCTGTTTTGGTTGGGAGATTGGTTTTTCATTATTTTTTCTTCTTCTGAATGCGTGAAGATTAGATGTTGATTATACTTGTTAAATCCTGCAGATGTGCCAGAAGGTTCATTTATTGTACGGGCCCATACACCAATGTCAAATTTATTTTCATGCCTCTGGTTCAATGAAGTTGATCGATTTACCTCTCGTGATCAACTTAGCTTTGCATATACTTACTTGAAACTGAGGAGATCAAATCCAGATCGACCATTCTACCTAAATATGTTCAAGGTAAAATACTTATTGTTTAATAAATCTATGAATGTGTAACTAATTAGATTGTAAGTCAGGTCAAGATGCATCTTAATTGTAACCTTTGGTAAGTGATGAAAAATTCTTCTTTTGGCCCAAAACGTGTCCAATATGTCCCTCAATTCATAACATTGTCTTATGCTGATGTATATGGTAAGAAATCTCAGTGAAGTTGCTTGTCAGTTATTTGCCCAGGATTTATCTAAGGCAACTTCATATGAGAATGATTTTCATCCTTATTATTTCCTTTGATAATTTTTGTGAAGCTGAACCAAACTAGTTTGGGTTTAAAGCTTAATTGATCTGAGTTGAGAATAATCTTTGCCTACTTCCTCTTTTGGTTTTCAGTTGATTTATATGCAATTTTTTGGCTATAAAGTTCTTCATTAAACTTTATTTTATTCGGACATGTAGATTGTAGAGGATCATTAGATTTACAATTACTTTCAGGGGTGGAGCTGCATACACTTCTGTTGGGTCACTTGCCCCCCTGAATTTTGGAGAAAAAACACATAGGGTAGAATATGTAAATTATGAAAAAAAATTTCTTAAATTGACCCCAATGATTTGTAAAATAAAAACTAAACAAAAGAAACAATAAGTTTAAAGCTTTTAAAGTGAGAGGAAGGTTAATTCAATTTTTTTTACTTTGTTTTAAATTAAGAGCGTGAAAAAGAAATTGTTCTTGAATTTCCTCAAACTATAATAAATGATTGTTAAAACATAGAAAAACTATTAAAAACAGGGGAATGTGTGCTTACTTATTCTAAATATTTCAACATAAACACACAAAAGTTTCAAAGCAAAAAGAGAAAGAAATAGGCTAAAAACATTAAATGGATAAAAACTTTAAGAAAATCAAATGCATTTCCGTTAGTTACATGTTTTTATAAAATAATAATTTTTTTGTTTTAAATAATTTATTTGAAAGCATTTTATTTAATTCATGATCAACTACCCCACTTGATAATATCTCTGACTCTGCCATTTATTACTTTTATATCTTGTTTGTGCTATTGTTTCTGTGATTTCAAGGAAATGATTGATTCTTTGCCTTGGATACTTATGTTACCAGCTTGGCACTAGAAACAATTAAAGCAAAGTCTTTGTTGCTGTTTAAAATTTTATGCAGATTATTTTGTTTGGAAGTTGTCCTTGCGAGGACCTCAATAGGCAATTAATTAGTGTGATTTACTTCATCATTTCATGTTAATTTCTCCAGGATTGTGAACGCAGAGCACTAGCAAAGCTATTCCGTCACAGGGCATTGCCATCACCTCCACCTGGTCCTTGATCACTGAAATTATTCTGGGCAGTTATCCTTTTACTGGTAAGATTATATATGCTATGCTCCTACCCCTTTGTCCCTCCAGCCACTATATTTCCCTGTTCTTTTTCCATGTGGACTGCATTGAATGCCACAGAGATTAATCTGCTAATAACTCTCCTTCTAATGTCCAAGTCACCATCATAAATGAGCCCCTAAAATTATATTCAACTCTATAACAGAATTCAGTGAGCTTTTAATGGCTTGCAGAATAGCACCTTGTTTAATTTTGGTTCTCTTAATTTGTGGTTGTTCATGGGGAGTTCCTAATTGTATATTCCAACTATATGGCTTTGAAATTTTTTTTCCCCTTGCATAGGGAGACTGCACGCTGAACTGATTATTTGACTTAGTTGTATTGATCAATTGAGGATCCTGATGTTAGTCTAACTGGTGGCTTCTGTCTTTTCTTTTACTCATTTTACTCTTTCTTTCTTGTTTGTTCAAATGCATTGCTGATGCGGAGGCAGTTTCTAACTTGTGTTCCTTAGAAGTTCTGTTAAATCATCATTTAACTGCAATATGGTTTGTTCAAGTAACACCATCAAGAAAAGTTATTTTCAAAATCCAAGAAACAATAGTACCAGGTCATAAGTTCAATTGGAAAACAAGTGTATTACTGCACTTGCTGAATGCATGAGATGGTAATCTAAAACTAGCTATGTGGATTTTTTTAATTGTGCAATCTCTTATTTGATTGGTAAGAGTATGAGATAGAATAGCTGTCAGCATAAGCAATATAAGAGTTTTCTAGAACTGTTTAACAGTAGTAGCCTGCAATTTTAGGTTTCAGACTGTTGATTGAAGTTTTGCTGTCCTTTAAAAATATCAGAATTTATATGCTTGTTATGAACCAGCCAGCACCTTACTCTGTTATTCTATCACCCCAGTTAAAAATAAAAAAGACACAACAAACAAAAAATAACATAAAAAACGGTCATATCCTTGTCTGAGGAGCTTCTGATCACATGAATGATTTGTTTTAACATATCAAAGCTGATAATGGAGCATGCATCCCAATGAGAGTTGATTGTTTACGTAAAATTATTCAGCAAATCCATTATAATTCTGAAGGTCCTTTGCTTCTCACTTCAGACCTATGCTTAATCTTTCATTTGATGGGTCCGGTGTTGTTTGTGCAGGAATATGTATTTGATGAAAAAGAAAAACATATGATTCCTGATTGCCTTCTTCAAGAATCTAAGTTGGCGGATCTTTCAAGCTTGCACAGATCAGGCCTGTGCAGTTAGTTGACCAATCAGAGGATGAAACCGTTTAGTTGGATCATGGTTGCAGTCATATCCATGGTAAGTAACTTTGGAAAGACTGTATTCCATTGGCCAAGTAGTTTTCAGCGTGGAGGGATGGCACTAATTTTATCTTGCAAAATGGTCTGTTGGGACTTTGTTGGACCAAGTGATTTAGTAATGAGATTGCGGATATGACCCTTGATATCGGCATGTGGCAAGGCATTATTTTTGGGCATTTGAGTTCCAAAATTACGTCACGGTGATCAATACCACACGTGTGTCAATGTGCACATACACATAGGCTGATAACTGACATTGCTTTCCACTATACTTGGCAACATTTTTTCCTTCTGAATAATGAATTTACTAACAAATCCTTAGGAGAGAAGGAGGGTTCTATGTTTCTAAGGCATTTTTTCTCTTTTTTTTTTCCCTTGCATTTCTTTGATCTTTTTTCTGCTAGCAGATTGATGTGGTACTTTTTGTTTTGAAGGAGAGGGAGTGCTCCTAACTAATAGGGAGCACAATCTTGCTGGTCAAGATCATGACATTTTGCTATAATTTGACTGCTCTAGAATTGTAACTGCTTTTGTGCATGCACTACACAGATTTATTACTTGTGATGGAGAGAGAGAGATAGTGTGTGTACTTTGTGGCTGCATGAACATGCTTATTATGCTCTTCTGAAGTTTCAGTTCATACTTCATAGCTTAGCTACTGACACTTGTAACTATCTATGACAATGCCAATCATGCTTTCTTAATGATTCTACAATTTTTATTTTTTTAATGAAAATGTTGTATTACACTGCACTTTATGATGTCTATAAATACTTATTGTGACTTTGTCATGGCAAAGAGGGTTGAGGAACAGAGTCTCTGACTCCAAATTGGAGGGAACTAAACAATTGTCATTTTTATTTTGCTTTTTTGTTTAGCTTCCTCCAATATTTAACATCCAACCTGGTGAATTTTTAAGTTTTGTCGAAGTTGTATCTGATAATTGTAGGAAATTAAATAAATTAAGCTTAATACAGTTTATTTAATTTCCGCCAATATCTCATGTCCAGCCTTTTCATTTATCCACAAATTTGGTTATGTTGTATGTGAGGATTGGAGGAAGTTAAATAAATTAACCTCGCTTATTTGCTTAATGCAGTTTATTTAATTTTCTCCAATATCTCATGTCCAGCCTTTTCATTCATCCACAATTTTGGTTATGTTGTATGTGAGGATTGGAGGAAATTAAATAAATTTAACTTCGCTAGCTTAGTGTAAGTTTGTTTAATTTCCTCCAATATCTCATATCCGACCTTATCATTGGAGGAAATTAAATAAATTAATATTGGTTAGCATAGTTTGCTTATTTTCCTCCTATATCTCTATTTTCTTCTTCTCTATTTAGTTTCGTCTTAATATCTCATATTGGACCATTACATCAAATATCAAGAATCAAACATGTAAGAATTGGTGGAATCATTTGAATTCTATTAAAATAGATTAGTTTTATTTTCATCATACAAATGGTTATGGATTTATAAATAATATTTAATCTAATCTAATTAAGCCTAAATAATAATGAATGATTTAATTTTTAATTCAAATTTAGTCTAATGTACATTATTTTATAAGAAAAAAAAATACTTTAATTCTTCAACTTCATAGAATTTGACCATGTCGTTGATCCAAATTAGGTCTTTTACTAGATCAGAATTGAAGTGTGTTTTTACTTCCATTTAGAGTTTTAAGGACAAATTTGTATAGTAAAATCTAATACTTTTCATTTCTTACTAATATAGAGTAAAAATAGTACTCATTAGATTTTTTTTTTAACTCAAATTAATTAGATAATTGAAAGTAATATTTAATATATAAAAAAAATGTACTCTTTACATATTCAGAAAAATTGTATTTTGTATAACTTTCATTTTTTTTTCATAAAGTATAAAAAGTGAAAGTTAATTAATTATTATTTAAATCGTTTTTTCTTTTTCTTTTTTTCTTTTTTTTTATAGATTAGAAATTTAAAAAAAAAAATAAAAAGGTATTTTGTAAGCTTAAATTTGCTAAAACTGCAGGGCATAGTAATATTCGTCCAAAGACCAAAATTAGGTTCGTGTAGTGAAAATGGAAGCTTGTTTGATGAAATGGTCTCATGGGAATTCTTTGTTTAGAGATCTAAAACCTCTAAATTTGAAAATCTCAAAATCTTTTTTTCGGTGCTCTTTCGGTTCCGTGCCCATTAATTCTGGTTAGTCTGCCTCCTAAACAGAACTTCACTTTTTCTCATTCTTCCACGTCACCATTTCTGGGTATTTCATCAATTCATCCTCTGATTAAAAAAATCATTTTTTTGCTCTTGTTTTGCCTTATAGAAGGAACAAAGTCCCTTAAAAAGGCATATGATGCGTTATTGTTGGATGCTGGTGGAACCCTTTTGCAATTGGCAAATCCCGTTGAAGAAATTTATGCTTCTATTGGGACCAAATATGGTTTGTTTCTTTTTTTTCTTTTGATCTGAATCGTGAAATTTAGCACTTCCAGTTATGTTTTTAAGTGGGAGATTGGCAATGGGTAAATGAATTATTCAGGAACATTTTATATAGATGTCATTTATGAAGCATAGTATATGATCGCCTTGGAGTTAGAATCTATGTAATTTTTGTGCTGGGTTATTGAAGTAGTTTATGTTTGCTTGAACCAATTTTGTTGCTTTGATATTTAATATGGGCTTTGATTGTGAATTTGTAACTAATTTCTAAACAATTGATATGGTTCCAGGTATGACTGCAAGTTCAGCTGAAATAAAGAAGGGATTCAAGAGAGCTTTTGCTGCTCCATGGCCTGAAAAGCTTCGCTACCAGGTTATTGTTGTTTATGAACTGAGCGTTTCCTTCATTGCCTTTGTATTCTCAAATAGAGAAAACTTGCAAGTTTGATTTCTTTTAGTTTTGATAGGGAGGTATATGCCTTGGTTTTAAAATACCATTTGTGCTGACATGTTGTGTAAACAATTACATTATATGGGTTGAATGGAATGCCCAACCCCATTTTAATGAAAAGCAGTCATCTAAGGGCTCATTGAGTTATGATCTGTTAGAAGCTAAAATTTCTTCTGTAGTAATAGAGAGAAGATTCTTAATTATAACTGGTGACATTTATTCCCAACCTTGGCACTGCTGCGTTAAGGGAAGAACTGGTATCCTGATATTGAATTTAGTGCTCTATCTCTTGAAGACATGATTGAATTGAAACAAACAGAAAACATCACATTTCCTTATTGCATTGATTATAAATATTTCCTTTAAATTTTTTGTTGCTTGCCTGCTATTTTTCATGAACTTAAAGCTTTGATTAAACTCTAGTCCATTTTGAATTTCTTTCACTATTGACAGGGAGATGGGAGACCATTTTGGAAACTAGTTGTTTCTGAAGCCACTGGTTGTGCTAATGATGATTATTTTGAAGAAGTCTACAAGGTATTTTTTGTGAGACCCACTACTGTTCTATATGAACGTCATTTCTCCAATGGTACTGTAATATAGAAAAAAAATTTACTAAATGCATATTAGCTAGTTCTATTATCTACAGAAACCAAAATGCAAATAAATTAGGCTAATCAATATTTTGTCTCAAGTGCCAATGGTTGCTTTATGCAGTACTATGCAAATGGTGATGCATGGCATCTTCCAGATGGGGCTTATGAAACATTGTTGTTTCTTAAAGATGCTGGAGGTCATATCCATCAAGTATTCTCCTTTTTTCATGTGCTATTTTTTAGCAACAACCAATTACTTGAAATGAATTGTTTTGTGCTTTTCCTAACTTGATGAGTAATGACACAGTTAAGCTGGCTGTTGTGTCCAATTTTGACACCCGCTTGAGGAAGCTTTTGAAGGACCTAAATGTTATAGATTTGTGAGCATGAGTCCTTTTCCTATTTCTTTTTCTTCCTCTCTCCCTCTCTCTCTCTCTCTCTCTCTGTGTCTGGCTTTCTAACTTCCATCGACTGAGCAGCTCCATTCATGAATTAGCTGTTCATCAATGTGCCTAAACACTTTATGAGGTCCAAAATAACTGTCTCATTACATATTTGTCTATATTTATGCTACACAAGGATACTCAATTATTCATGGACTTCACTTCCGTCTTGAACTACTTTGAAAATGTCCATAGTCAATTCATTTTGGAAATTGCAGTGTGTAAGGCAGCCAGATGTACTTCTTTGCTTTAAGATGAGAAGGATTTTTTATCATCACTTCTGGGTCTTTTTTCCAGGTTTGATGCTCTAATCATATCTTCGGAAGTTGGATATGAAAAGCCAGATCCTAAGATATTTAAGGCTGCTTTAGGTATGTAATATGACACTGTCTGTTCCATTACCACAAGTTAGCTAGATTCAATTTGGTTTGCCTGTGGGGTGTTTGTCCCTATGTCAAAGGGGAATGAGAGACAGGATTATACCTTTTTGCAGATAACTATTTGCATTTTTTATTAAAAATATCTGACTGATTTCACTCCACAAACGAAAAAAAAATAAATAAATAAAAGAACAGAAAAGAAATACAAACAGTCAATTGCCAAATCCCAAACCCCGTTATAGGTATGGCCAAAACAGAAACTATCATTATTCATTGGCTGTGTATATGCATCTCATCTCCACTGTTATAACTAGGAGAATATTTCATGCAATTTTATCTTTAATACAGTTGAAGTTTAAACTCATACTTCTTACTGGATAGTTCTATTTGGACATAAAACTGTTGTATTGGTGCTCCGCTCTGATTCTGTTGTACTAAAAGATTCTTTCTATATGGTTTAGCACTATCCAAAGTAGAACCATTATTCCATTTATGATGCTCCCTTTAGTCAATGTATAGATCAATCATTCTTTTTTCTTTTTGTTTTGCGGGTGAGGGGGTTGGGTCTAAATCTTCTCAAGAATAAATATATATAGTTCACACTAATATGGAACTTTATCTTATGCTGCAAAACCTGATGATTCCTCAAATATCGGTATTAGTATAGATCAAGTAAAGGTGGAAGCCAGCAAGGCAGTACATGTTGGAGATGACTTCAAGGCAGATAAAAATGGAGCCAATGCTTTTGGAATTGATTGCTGGTAAGCTTTGTTTAACTGATCTTCATTCCCATTGCCATCACACTTTACAATACAAATGTTAGTTCACGCGATCGAGTATGACAAATATTTTATTTATGGTTTTGTGATCATTTATATTTTATTAGCTTTCAAGTAAGAAAATTTAGTTGCTACTATCTGAATATACAGGTTGTGGGGGGAAGATGTCAAGACATTCATGGATATACAAAAACGCATGGCCTTGTCTAATAATGGGCTGTAGAAATTAGTTCTTGGTGGTTATTAAAGTTTGTGTAACTGGGAATTTTTTTTCTTATAATTCATTATAACATTGATGAAAAACTTGTTTGACTTTTGATATGATCATAAATGCCACAGGTAGAGTGGTTTACACTCTCAAGTCTCCATTCCTCAAAATACTTGGCATATTGTTAGACAATCATGAAAGTTTCTTCTTTTGGTTTGACACCATTGATAATAAGACTTATAATTGATGAGAAATTAAGTTTCAAACATTAAGTAAACATCTAAAATGGTATTGTTGTTGGACGTCCCCAATTTTCAGATTATTTAGATGTTGTTAATTACCTATCAAGCATTGTGGGTGAGGAATTTCCAACTGGCAGGTTCCAGAATCCATGCTAACGGTTCCCACATAATTGTCTCAAAAAATGACCAGCCAAACCCATCAATGATTCAAGTCAAAATCGCTAATCACGTACAATTATGATAATCCAACCTTATGCTCTCTTTGGTTTGGGGTAACTCAAGGATATACATTTTTAAGTTACAAAGTAAAATATGCAAATTAACATCTCAGTAACCCCTTCGACATCAGCTTGATGAATATAGAACGGAACTATAGTCCAGGAACACCAGTATTAATCACTAGAACCAGTAGATTCAGAAATGCGAAAATCAAAGCCTTTACAATTAGGGCACAACACCTGTACAACAATTTACAGAGATTTAAGGAAAAACCTCTTTGCAATCAAGCCAAAACTCAAGATGCAATAGTAAGGAAATGTAATATAGCTCTTGCAAGAAACATTTCTGAATGATGATGAACATGAAAAACAGCTGCTGCAAATATTTAGTTGAACCAAATATACACAAGGACAACCGCCCCTGCTCTGCACTACTAATATTATAATCCCTGCCGTTAATCCCTAATTATTGACAACCTATTGAACTTGGAAACGAACTAGGAAGAAACAGTATAGATTGGACCAATAATATCAGACCAACTACAGTAGTGCAGCCAATAATGAAAGCAGAAATAAATGGTATTCATTAAATTCCAATTAACTTGAGGAACTACAACATTTTTCCACTTACCAAGGTAAAAGTCCAATTGGCAATGCTTAAAACCATCCCACAAGAAGGGAAAAAGATTAACCTGCTCAAGCCATATCCCTTTAAGCAAGATACCGGTACAATTTTCTATCAGAACTATCCCTCTCCAAGAAATCTCGTTCAATAAGAGACTCGATACGTTTCTTAATTTCTGTGGGATTGGCCAGAAATCGTGACTGTAACTGCTTTGTGACCTCAGCAATTATATTGTTATGATCCAAAACCCTCCTTGATTTCATGATCCTAACTATTGCTGCTTCAATCTGAGGCTTCCTGTCCTCCTCCACTCTTTGCCGAGTCTCCTGCTTTTCAGGTTCTGATTCCTTTTGTGCAACTACAGTTCCTATCTTCACCTTGTAGAATTTGCTTGTGAACTTGTCATTAACGAAAAAAGCATCTTCCTCACCAATGTCTTTACTCATGGGCTCTTTCCGAAGCACATTCTTTCCTTTCACACAAGCCATGGATTGCAGGCACCTCTTCAAGTCTGAAGCAGGAATCTCTGTTGCCTGCTCAATCTCCTTGTAGCTAAGCCGATCAGCATTGTTAAAAAGCATGAGAACACACATTTGGTAAGTAGATACATTCAGCTCATGTTTCTGGCCCTTCCCAAATGTTGCTTTAATGTCTGCGGTGCCCATATTAGTCTGCCAGGACAATCTCCGGCCAGTATGCGTCCCCAGATAATGAGACCTGAACTTCTCACATAATGCAGACATTTCAGTAGGTAAATTGCAAGTAACACTAGGCTGAGTTGGCCATGATCCTGTTGTCAAAACCTGGACAACCAATGTAGGTCCATCCCCTAGCTCAAGGTGGCTTGCATAAAACCCTTGCATTGTATCTTGGGAGGTCTTCATGTCCGTAAACATGCCTTCTAATTTTGAAGTGAATTGATATCCACATTCAGTCTTAAGTTTGACAATCAAACTTCTCTCTGCATCATCAGAGACAGTTTTTCCCGATAACAGCCGCTTAGCCAAATGCTGTTTATAATACTTCTCAAATACATCTTTCTCCTGCAAGTAACGAAACAGCATCATCACTTTGTCAAGAATAATCTCCACATCCTCCTCACTAACTCCCTTTAGACCTTTTCTAAGTTTGTCATCCACAAACAACGAGATGAATTCAGGAGAGCGAGCATTCAAGTTAATGAAGAATTCAAAAGAGGAATTCAAAGCATTCTGGAATGTTTTGTCATTGTTGAATGCCAAGCTTATGATGCTATCACACTTATCTTTTTCATCCAATAAACGCTGAACAAATTCCACTGGATCCTTCAATCTTTCTGGATCAGTAACTAGTTGCTTACCAGTCTCCCTGAGGTGAGAAGTCATGACATCTCTTATTGTTGAAAGACCATTAGGAACCCGACGGAACAAGTTATACATTCTTCCCAAGTCTTCATATTTATCATCAAGAAGCATATTTACCAGGCCTGAATTCTCCATGTGGACTAGTCTCAGCATGTGGTTAGCAATCATTTCCTTCTCCACTACATTAGTTATCTTGACTTCACTCTTGGCATCCAAGTAATGAGTCACTCTCTCTATCTCTTCATTCAAACGTTTCTCAGCTTTCTTCAAATACTCCCCACAATCACAGCATTCAATGAACTTCTGAGATTCACCCCTATAAAACTCAGCTGAAACCTCAAGAAATGGCTTCTCAAAGTCTTCTTGGTATACCGAAGAACCTAAATCCATAAGCATCTTGATTATGTTCCTCATCAACCCTCGGTCTATAACTTCACCAGTCCGTTCTCTATGAACTAATTCAAGAAGCGTGTTTAGAAGCCTTGTTTGGATTTTGCTGGAGTGTATGATATTATCCCTCCACAAGTTTAGTCCAAGCTCGTGAACAGGGGTTTTATGAGTGCTTGGAATATACGTCCTGTCCATGTACATCAATATATCCCTAATCATTTGCAATGCTTTGTTATGGTCATTCCATTTCCTGTTCAGCTCCTCCAAAAATGAATCTCCCTGAGCAGCCTCAATAGATTTTGATATTTCTTTAAGATGCGAAGTCATAGTTGAAACCAGACCAGAATATAACTTTTCACCAAATTTGTGCAGCACCATATTATAGGCATTCCTGAAACCACGCCAAAACTGAAGTATTAGAAATGCAACCACTTGAATTCTGTGTGCTTTGGCCCCTTCCCCTATCTTTTCATGGTTCTGGATAGAGTGAGGGCACAAGGGAAGGAAGGGATTTGTGAAATAATAATAATAATAAATAATGACGATCATAATGACCAAATGCAACAGAGAGTTTTAGGCGAGCATGTAAACTAGAAGTACTTGGAATTAGATTGACTTAAGTAGCCTAAAAAATGCATACTTGAATAGTGCAGAAAAACAATCTAAAGTACAGAGTCATTTATGCAGGGGTGAATGATATCAATTGAAGAACACTATAAACCATGCTCTCGTTTCTACGCAAAATAAATATACAGACAATTTTTTTAAAAAAGAAAAAACTTGAAGAAAACCTTCATATCATGTACTCTCTCACATATTCAAAATAAGGAAACCATTGCAAGCACCAAAGAAAACAGAACAACAGAAAGAGTTCCACATCTCTCTTCCAATAAAGGACAAAGTCAGACCTTTTCACATGCATCCTCATTTAAGTTACTTTTACGCATGTAAAATATTATTGTAATTAAAAAAAAAAAACTATTATTGTAATTAAAAAAAACTTACATATAATACAATCACATTTTGTCAGCACCAGAAAAAATAAGATGGCCGAGGAATTTGTGTTTTTTTTTAATAGTGAAAATGACTTCATTAGGAGGAAAAAAAAAACTATTCCTAGTATACTCTCTGCACACAGCAACTGAAAGATAAAAATAAATAAATAAAATAAAACAAAAAAAGAGAAAAGCTACATAGAATAAGGGGAAAGGATGGAAGAAATGCATTAGACGACAAAAGCAATTTCAACTGTTAGGTTCATGCATAATTCACATATCCATTGCCTTCAAGTTTTCTGTCAAGAACTTAGTGCATTTCCCATATTTGAGGCTGAATACAGTTTGGAATTCCTGGCTATTGCATAATGAGATGACAGAGTAAGCCGAAGCCATGACCCTTCTTTTTTTCTCTTTTTTTTTAATCCATTTTTCGAATTCTTTTATCAAAATACGGAAGGGAAGAAAACCAATATCCGTGCCCCCATGTAATAACATTTGAAAGACAACCAATGCTAGGACTCAATAAAAAATCATCATGTGCTCCCAACCCATATAGAAATAGTCAATGTTGAATCCAAATACAAAGTAACATAAAGAACAAAAATATATAAAACAACACTGCTGTAGATACAAGGAATTGGAAACAATATGTAAAGGAAATCCATCAATTGTTCAACCACAGAGCAAGAACTCAACTATCATAAAACATTGTCATTTGCTAACTAAAAGCTGATTGCTTAAAAATTTCACCAACAGCATAATCATCAAAACTGCACCATCCACTTCTAACACCATTTTCTTCTCCAATCAAATACCAACACATATATCAGTAAATTAATTTCCTAATATCAATTTTCACCAAATACGAACTGGGTTTTAAGACACTCGCAAAAGAGCTACACGTAAGGTAGCTCTAGTTAAAATAAAGCTAAAGAAACATGAAATGCATAATATTCACCTTACTTGAATATGATCATCAAAATACTAAAATCCCAATCATAAAATTTTATTCTAACACAGATTACTTCAAATCATCATTAACCTTAAATAACCTAAAAAGTGTAAAATCTAAAAAATACTAGCAATTTCCAACAGATTGAATAGAACAAACCTATAGAGCTCTTCAAAACTAAGGCCACTAGCGTTATGATTGTAAATCTCATGAATAGCATGCTCCAGAATCTTCCAGGTCTTATCAGCATATTTTGGATCCACCACGACCCGGTGCTTAAACGCCTCTATCTGAAAGTTTCTTTTCTTCTGATTACTCATCTTTCCCCTCTCGGATCCGAATCCGAAACCTAAACCCCCCTGATATCCCGCTCCAAGTCCACAACACAATTCAAAAAAAACCCAAAAAAGAAATTAAAAAAAAAAAGGAATAATCTAGCGGCGATGATTGAGGGATCGATAAATCGGAAAAAGGAGATGATAATTGCCGGAAACCGGTGAAAAAACCGGAAGATTTGTGTACGGACGAGAAATTAGGGTTGGAAAACCGAACTTCTTTAAAAAATAATAATAATAATAATAATAATAATAAAGGGGAAATATCAAATCAGATAAAGAAGCATGAGGCCTAAAATGATATTATTAGAAGAAGAAGGAGAAGGAGAGGAAGAAAAAAAAATGAAATAAATAAAAATAAATAAATAAAAATGTTTGTAGGCAGAGAATAGATGATGATTTGAAGAAGGTGTGGAAAAGAAGCAAAGAAGGATTTGGCTTTTTTGCTTCGGTGGATTTTTGGATGCCGTTTTGTAGAAGATGAAGTTAAGAATTTTGTTTAATTTTTTTTCTGTTTGGGTTTTTTCAAGGAAAAAAATTAATTTGGTTTTTACTGGATATATTTCAATTAAGACTTTTAATTATATTTATAAATTTTTTAAGTGATATTTTAATAATTTTTATAAAATTTATAAATTTATGAGGGTCATTTGTAGAGTATGCAATTAAATTGAAATTGAAATTCTCAATTATAATATTTGATAACTATTTAGAATTAGAATTAATTTCATGGAATCATAATATATCTAAAAAATTAATTTCACAATTCTATTATTAACTCATAAGAAATATAATTGCATAACTACTACTACAATTCTCTCTCTCACTGCCATCTCCAGTACCACTGCTACTCTCACCTCCGGTACCACTATTATTGTCGGAGATGATGGTCCACCATCGCTGACAACGATGACTCACCTGATGATCATCGCCGACGATGATGACTCGTCAGACCGTCACCATCTGTGACGATGACTCGCCGAATCGTCATTATCGACGACGATGAGTCGTTGGACAGTTATTGCTAGCGATCCACTATCACCCTCATCGTCATCACCTGTAGTCTACCACTTTTAACTTCACCGCCACTTTTATTATCACTAATTTTTTATTTAATTTCAATTTAAATTTCAAATTTTTTTTTGTGAAACAAACGTTAGAATTACAATTCAACAGAATTCTAATTCTAGAGAATTAAAATTAGAATTGAAATTCTCAATTCTAATTCTAATTCCTTATCCCCAAACAAACCCTAAATGATTTTCCAACACTTTATTTTAAAGCATTTTTTGGTTTTTCAATTTTTATTTTCGTTTAATTTAATATATTTGAGTTATTGTAGTTTGGGAGGTAACAGGTTGAATTATTTATGGATTTCACAAAATTTGAATATAATTTATTTAATAATAAAAATATATTTTATATCATCCGTCTCGTTTCGAGTCAGGATGAGGTAGGACAAATTAAATATATCCGTTTATATATTTTTTTTATTATATATATATTTCACATAAAAATAACTATAAATTAAAAATATGTAAAATATTAAAAAATAAAAATATATATATTCGAATCGTGTTCGAGACGAATATTACTAATATTTGAACCCATTACAAATATAAAATAAAAAAAAACTCAATCCGTCTCATTTACTAAACGAATAAGATATTCTTCGCCTCATTCGAATAGAGTCGGATTGAATATCTGTAAATCAGCCAAAATTATCATCTATAGTTGTAATTGAATATTTTGAGTCAGTCTTATAAATAACATTTGATGTTAGGCCTTTAATATAATTTTTTTATTTTTAATAGTTATATCAAACTTGATTATTTTTTTAGTGGTAATTGTTAAGTAATTATTAGGTGGACTCGTTTGATTTAGTTATTTATAATAGCTTTTAATTGATAGTTGGTGGTTATTAGTTAATAGTTAATTGTTGTAAGATAAAATTATTATTAATTGTTAGCCGTTAATATGTTTAATGACCATTAAGAATAAATATTAATATTTATTTATTTTATTTAAATATTATTTTTAAAAGAATAATTTAATTTTTTTATTTAAATAAGTATGAATTATTTCAAAAAATTTCAAATTGAAATTTTTATAAATAGTAATTATTTGATTACCTAACTACTAACAATTATCACTAATCAAACAAATTTTATACTACTGATAAGTATTAAAAAAGTAAAATCTGATTAAAAATTTTATCAAATACCTACGTAGTCAAACAATTATTTATAAAAACCTCAATTTAAAATATTTTGAAAATTACTCTTATTTATTTAAATAAAAAGATTAAATTATCATATTAAAAATAATATTTATATAAAAAATAAATATTAATATTTAATCATTAAAAATATTAAAAACTAACAATTAATAATAATTTTATCAAATATTTGCAATAATTAATTATCAAATAACTATAATCAATTATTAATGACAAGACAAACTAATAAACAATTGATAATTAAACAGTTAAACCAAATGAATTAAGGGTTTTTTTTAAGCATTTTGGGAATACAATTTATTAGTGAATTTCTAATTTAGCTCTTCTAGAATTTGCAAATTATTTTTTACATCTATGTGAATGAGTGTCCGCTTGATTTAATTTTTGAAAATCAGTGTTAAACTATTAAATTCAATCACTAACACAATCTATTTGATAAAAAAAAAAATAAAAATAAAACCCCATTAATTATATTTTCAACCGCAAATTTTTGACATTATCACTAAAAGCTAATTTTTATATCAAAAACTAGAATATATAACTTTGAATTGAAAAGCAAACTTTTGTTAAAACATATCATTAAAATTTAAAATAATTATAAAAATGCATACTACTAATATATAAATCATTATTTCGCTTTTTAATATTTTAAGAGATATATATATTCACATAATTAAATTATAAATTAATTAAAATATATAATTATTATATTTTATATATAATGTTAAGTTATTAATTATATATTAAAATTCATTATAATATATAAAATAATGTATTTGCTCATCATTTATAATCTAACTTTATATAATAATTAAATTACTAAATGCTTTATAATTATTTATAACTATTGAATGTGCTCATTTATAATTGACCATTACCGCTAACTTAAATAGATCCTGAATGTGCAAAGATGGCCATTGCTTGGATTTGGACCATGTAAAAATAAAAATTGATAATATTTTCTTTTGCGACTTTCCTTGCTTCGAGTAAGATCATGTGAGATTTATAATTGGGTTGGATTAATTATTTAGGGAATCAAATAAAATTATCATTCTTACAAATATGTATTAAATTCTTAAATTAAGACATAATTTCTTAATATTTAATGTTTAAAGATTTAGTTAATATGAAAATTGAATACAATTTTTGTAAAGATTTAGTAATTTGGTTTTTTCATTGCCATATGATATGTAATTCTCATCATTAATCTATATTTTTGTCCTCAATTGATAGGATGTTCTATCTTAAACTTCTCTCATAAATTATTATTCTTGTTCAATTATAATTTCTCTCATAACTTATTATACCTGTTGAATTAAGTTTAAAATAATCTTTTGAATAATTTTAAAATGATAATTTTATTTAATAGTCAATTTAATTATATTTTAATTTGAAAAAATGAATGTGTATTACTCAAAATGCCTTAGGAGGGTTATAAGTGAAATTTAATAAGAAAAAAAAAATAAAACAAACAAATAAAGAATTAAAAACACAAGAAAATCTTTAAGCTAAAAATGTTCAGGTAAGAAAGCCTTATTTTCTGTGTTTTTTAACTTGAAATTATAAATTTTGTGTTTTTTTAATTTGAATTGATATTTTTGTTTTTTTAAAAAATTTTGTCTACACTGATCGAATGATATAGAAATATATAAAATAAAAAATATGATATCAGTATCTTTTTATTAGATTAAAAAAAATAAAAAAATTTATATTAGTTAAAATATTATATCACTAGGGAGTATAAGATAAGTTTCTACATTAAATAGGCAAGAATTTTTTTTTTTCTTAATGAGTTTTGTTTATTTTGTTGTTTTATTTGATTAGCTGGAAAATAAAGATTCAAAGAAAACGGTTCCTTTGTTTTGGGCAGCCATAAATGCTATTAAATCGTTAAGAAGTCGATGTTCAGATAAAGCCTAAGAGTCCCTTAACAATATTCTTTTAGATCTTTACAATATTTGTCGTAAATTAATTGTCATTTCTTAATATATTCTCTTGTTATCCAATTGGTAATCTGATTTTCATGTTCTAAAATATTTTACAAAGATTGGTTGACCAAATAGCATTGTTGAAACACAAGCTTTATTTGATTCAACAAGGACTTGCTTTCAATTGGGAAAGCACAAAACTGCCCAATCTCAAGCCAAGAAATTTAAGTATTTGTGGAATAAGAAGCAACTCGAATACTTTTAAGAAATGTTCTCTCTTCCAATTCATTGGGCTTCTTCGATTCTGAATTTCATTGTTCGCAAAAGTCGTCGTCGATTTGTTGGACTTCGATTATAACACTTGAATCAGATTGTACCATACAAAGATCACGATATGGATGTTGTCTCATTGGTGATTGAGTGAAGGCCTAGGTTCATTATTGGTGTTTGAGTGAAGGCCAGGATTAGAGTAAATGAGAGGATTTCTATAATGCCGAGATAGCAATGGTAGGAGAAAGAGAAAGAGAAATTGCAATGGCAGGAGAAAGAGGATCCCAGTGGCCGACCTATTTAGAGTTCCGTGGTGGTGATTAGGACTGCTCATGTTTTGGGTAAAGTTGGGATATGAAAATTTTCTAATCGAATTAAATTCTCGGAAATTTTATTTTTAAATTTTTGGTCCCAAACTAAATGAAAAAAATATTTGTATCGAATTATCCTGAAAATTTAGTACAGTAGGATTCAACGATTCGGATCCAATTCAAATATATTTCAATTTGGTTCGAAAATTCGGATATTCAGATATTTAGATATAATTTTATAATATATATTATAAATATTATAAATTTAAAATTATATAAATATAAATACATGTATATACTATAAATTATAAATTTATAATTATATAAATACAAAAATATATATATAATATAAATTTATAATTATATGAATATATATATATAAATTATTTAATCGGTTCGGAGATTCGAAATAATTTGAGTATAATTTAATTCGATTTGATTCAATTCTCAATACGGATATCAAAACAATTTTGATTTTGTTTTATATATTAATTCGATTTAATTTAATTATTTTTTAATTCTCAAATATTCGAATCGTTTTGAGATATTCGCGTCTCATATTCAATTTTAATGGTGATGATAGAGAAATTATAGTGGAGGAAGAAAATACTGTCTTTTTTTTTTTTGGCTTTGAAAGCTTATGTAGCATGCGGATTTCTCAACCTCACTTAAGTTCCAATTGACTATTAAATGAAATTTCAAGTTTAAATTAATACCTAATTAGACATCAAGAATAAATTCATGAAGATCTTCTTACTTCAGTCACAATTATCAATCTACAAGAGAAATAAACTATCAGCTACCTTCTCTATCTTCACACGTATCATCTCCCTTTTCTCTAAGTTTTGTAGTTTTCATTTTTAAATATAGGTCTAAGGCGGTTACCGATATTTTTTTGCCAATAATAATCCCAAATCTTTATCTTTTTTTTTTTTTTTTACGTTTGTCTTTCTTCTTTTTGGTTTCTTTTTTTCCACCTTCGTAGTGGTTGTTTTGATTTCCATCACTGTGATGAAAATATCAATCATTTCCATTATGATTTTAAAAATCTTGATATGGGAGATGGCTCATCAACACGCATTAATAAAAAAAACTTGTTTGGCTTACCTAAAAATCAAGTCTTTTTCAGATAATTACCTTCAGTTTTAAAATAGGTACTACCAAATCCTTTATTTTACGGAGTTTCAAGAAATTTTGGCTCGGAACATTACTCGAAGTTCAAGTCTCCTCAACTTAGTTTCATGAATCTTTGAAATGCCATAGATAAGATATTAGTTTTTGTCTCTGATTCACCATTTAATTAATAATTTCGCAACTGCTTTTTTTTTTTCCTTAAAATAGAATTTCAAGATCTTTGATCAAGATATAATAAATCTATGTAAAAATCTTATATATCTTTGGTTATAAAAAATCATGGATTAAATTGAATGTCTGTCCTAACTATAATTTATATTTTAAATAGTATTATTAAATTTTAATTTTATTAAGATGATACTACATTGAGATTTTTACAAAAATATCAAAAAAAAAAAAAAAAATCATTTTTATTATTATAAAAAAAAATTTCAAAAAATTATATATTTAATAAAAAATACGAAATATAATAAACATATAACAAATATATACTAAATATATATTAAATATATATCAAAAATCATATTTTAAAAAAAAAATATTATATAATTATATTGAGACTCTAAATGGGGAATATCTACAAAAAACAAGTCCATTGGGCGAATTAAAAAAAGTCCAAATCATCTTCTATATTTTCGTTTTCAATATTTACCCCTAGTCTTTAGTTTATTTTTAAAAGCACAGGAAGCGTAGCGGTGCACAACCCACTTTCTATATCTTCGTTTCCAATATTACCCCCAAGTCTTCAGCTTATTTTTAAAACGCAAAAGATACCTGGCGTCGAATATACGCTTCCAAAATGACTTGCCTATATAAACCACAAAACAGACCTCGAAGTTTCCAAACTTCACAATCTGTAACTGCACAATTCCATCTTCTTCTCTCGCCATTTCACTCTAATTTTACGGTTCAATGCCGGAGGATTTTTATACTGAACGCCCTCTTTTTGGTGGTGCAATTGTTAGCACTTTCCCTCTTAGATTTCAGGTTAGTTAGTTAATTATAATTCTTGTTTGTTTCATTAATTTTAATTTTATTAATTGAGTAAGGGGTACTAAAATTTGTAGGATGTGAGCAATGTCCGCCAAGTTCCTGATCATCAGGTTTGGTTATATATATTTAATAATCAAGGATTAAATGATTTAAATTTTATCGTTTGGGTTGTTGAGGTTTTTAATGATTTATTTAATTTTTTTTTTTTTACTTATGGATTGTGATTTGTGAAGGAGGTTTTTGTGGACCCTGCTCGTGATGAAAGCTTGATATTTGAGCTTTTAGATTTTAAGCATGATGTTGCAGATAATGGAAGTGCCACCTGGTTTCTTCAAGACCTTGCTACTGAGCAAGATGCTGAAGGATGCACGGTAAATAGTAAATACCTTCAGAATTTTTTATATTGTGGAATTCTAGCTTGGTATTTGATAAATTAGTCTGGTTATCTTATATTTACATTAATATAACTGAACCAACTAATTGAAGTAATTATGTAGCTAAGATTTTGATGTTTTCTCTTGTAAGCTATAGTATTACAATTATGTTAATCATTTTTCATCTTGTATGGTGGGAGTGCAAAGATTTCTCTTGAAAATTTAAGTTTTCAATGCATAGATATGGTGAGTGTACAGTGGGAAAGTTTCTTTTGGCTGTGTATTCGGCACTTTCTTTATAAATATAACCTTTTTTTTTTCCTGTTGTGGTACTTCAGCTGATTGAGCAGTCTGGAGTAGTTGAGGCCCCTGGTTTGCTTTACAGGAATATACCCGCCATTGTTACTACTGCTGTTGGCCAAATGGTAAGTGTTGTTTGTATCAATTACATGTGGCAATTTTTTATGCTTATTGATTCTAGGCTTCTACCTTTGCTGTCCTGAATTTCCTTCTAATCATGCCAAAATCTGCCTGGTTAAATTCACTATGTTGATGTATAATAACCTTTGGTTTGCTATTGTCTGTACCCTGTGGTTGTTTGTATCATGCAGTTTTCCTTGCTCGTTATTACAGCCTATATCTTGAACTGGCATTTTGCTGACTGGTCTTAAATTAATCTAAATAAAGGTTTTTATTCTTTTTGAAATGCCCTTTTTTTTTTTCTTATTATAAGCATGGATCTTTAAGTGATTTGGCTTTGTTAGACTTAGTGGCATAATGTATGTGGAGTTGAAAATAAATGATATGTGTACAGAATTATGGCTCATTTAAAGAAAAAGAATAGACCACAATATGGTATTAAAATTTAAAGAAAAAAGAAAATAGGAAAAAATGTATGAAAGGTTGCAAACTGCTTGTAGTTGCAATATCAGAATTCTGAAACAGCATATATAAATTTGAGTCATAAATTGATTAAATTTCCCTCTCAAGACAAGATATGGGAGTTGCTTAGCTTGTTGAAATTGCCTATTCTTCTAGTCCTCTTATTTTAAAATTTTTGCCTCTTTATAACATGGTTCATTAATTAACTGAAGGTACATTGTCATTAAATGCCTTGAGGGACTTGTTCTGCTTCCCTTATTTCTTTATTCAAATATTGTAATCTATCTCTTCTCATCTTCAGCAATAAATTAACATTATGACTTGTACACAGGCCATTTCTAAAGGACGGCAAGGAAGGGAAGCACAAAATATTGTAAGGGTAAGTCTGTTACAAGTTCTTTCTCCATTCTCCAATTGTTTCAAAATGTTAAACATGATTTGTTGATGTATATCTGCAGGTTTATTTGGCGAATCTACGTCTTAAAGGAGTTAGCACAGATGTGTTGATAACTGCATATGAACCTGTCTTAATAAAGTAAGTTTAAATAACAAATTGCAATAAGAGAATTTTTTTTTTCCTATGTTGTACTGGAGTGAGCATAATGTAGGAATTCACTTTTTACATGAATTCAAGAGTATTTACTCCATGAAATATGCTAACATTAATGGAAGTAAATATCTTCGCCAATGACCTGTGTTGAATTCTTCTGAGTCTATCCCATGCCCAAGAAAAATTAGATGAGAGGCTGCATTATCAAGAGGGGCCATGCCCCCCCAACCTCCAAAATTTTAAATTTTTTTTAGTGTAATTTTATTAAAATTTGGTTATATATTGAATTTGGCCTCCCGATTTTAGGTGAGCATTTTCCCTCAAATATATTATAATTTTAGCACATGAATTTATTCTTTAAATCATAATGAAAATAAATATAGTTAGATAGTCTACTACATTAAATTTAAGTGATTCAATTTTTAATGGTCTATACTTTTAAACAACTAATTTCAAACAAGAAGCTAAATTTTTCTTAAACTAAAAATTGGTTGAGAAAATATTCTACTTAATGAGGCATTTATAAATCATGGTTTATCACCTATACTTAGTGGCTTAAAATAATTTGGTTCTTTAAAAAAAAAAAATGTCTCTGTCATCGAGACTCGCAGCTGTTGTAAAACTAGTCTTCTTTTTATGACATGGATGCAATGGAAATAAGACTCAAGTTAGTTTGGGACTTTATTTTGTCTTGACAGTGACAGGGCCTATATCCTGTAGGGTTAGTTTAGATAGCCTGTATTCTAGCTTAGGAACTGCGAGAGCTAACAACAGAGATTTTAACTGATTGTAATTTTTAGCCATGGGAGATAAAAGTAATGTGGAAGCACCAGAAGTTTGGTATGCCAACCTTTGATTCTTGCTTGAGATCTTATATTCCAGTTTCTTTTTATTAAGTTGCTTCTCAAATAATTTGGTTAAAGCATTGTGTATAAATTTAGCTTTCTGATTATACATTAGCTTGGTCAATAAAGAAAAGCAAAAATAATCATTAGTATAGTCTTTAATTTGTGTACATTTGTCACCAAAGCTTGTTTTGTTTCTCTTACATTGGGCTCTGGTGTTTTTGTGTGGTTGCAGTCCTTTAAGTGAAAGTGCTAGCACTGTTGGTGCTGGTTTGGCAATTCCTGCAACACAATCTGGATTCCTGCCAATGGCCGAGATCTTTAAGCTTGCTGTCTCTACCTTCAAAGTTAATGACTGGAACCTTTTTGGCAGTGCTGCTGCCTGAGTTACCCTCAGGGGACAACCTGGAGATACAGTACGGACGAGTTTTGAATAGTTCTTAGAGTAGTTTTCATGTTTTTCTTCAAGTTCATATTCAGACAATTTCACTGAAAATAGTATATTTTATATAAATAATAATTTTTAATTATTATTATTGTAATAAATTTCTGAATCGATTTCTCGTCAATGTTTTATTTTTTATATTAATATAAAATTAATTATAATATTTAATAAAAAATGAAAATAATATAAAAATAAAAATAATCAAAACTGTATCAAAATATTATCATATCCTACTTATTTGTTTTTTTTATCTTTTTTTATAGTGTTATTTTTTTTCTCCATTTAATTTATTTAAATAAAGCTATTTAATAAAAATAAATAAATAAATTTAAAAATTTTCATATTAAATATTTTATTGATTATTTTATTTGAATCATTTTAATATTTTAAATTATATAAAAAATTTTAAACTTTATAAAAAAATAGAAGGAATAGTGAGCATTTAGTGAATTTTATGTTTCAAAAAAAAAAAAAAATATATATATATATATATATATATATATATATATATATATATATATATATATATATATATATATATTGAAACATAAAATATACATGCAAGATTTTTAGGTAGAGGACACCCCTTATATTTAGAAAAGACACAAAAATTTTAGAATTTAACATTATGAATTAGGAATTAAAATTTTAATTTTTTAAGATAAAATGATTATTTTATTAATTTTAGTAAATTTTAGGGATTGAATAATAATTTATCTTAAAAAATTTTAAAAATTAAAGGGTAAAAAAATATTTAAAAAATATATATAATTAAATAATACTTTATTAGAGATTAAAAAATTAATTTTTTAAAATAAAAGTATCATTTAATTAATTTTATAAATTATAAAGATTAAATAGTAAAAAAACATTAAAAAAAATTAAAATTAATATGCACGTTGGCCTTTGAATAATAAAGACTGTGGAGATTTATTAGACACGAAATCATTTGTATGGCCTTATGGGAAAACAATGATAGACAATGCAGGATATGCAAAATATGGGAAAAAGTTGATGTCATTTTCGAATCCAAAGAAAATTTTGGCATTTTGGCACATAGCATAAGATGATTTAGCTAATTTATGTAATCTAAAATTTTACCTTTTTCACAAGAAAATAAAGAAAGTTTCTCCCACTTTTACTAAAGGGAAAGGGAACAATACAACAACCACAAATCAATATCATGAAACCTGCTGCTGGATAAATAGATAATTATGCATAAGCCCTTGGGCTTAGAGTGAAGTCTTCTTCACCAAAAAGGTTTTATAATCTTTGACAAATAATCAAATAATAACATCTTTAATTTTGCTGCAGTTTGTTTGATGTTGTAACAGAAGCAGATGGACTCTTCTTGGAAGCCTAATAGTCTGATAGTGAGGCTGATTAAGGTTTGCATTTTCATTCTTCAATATGGGCTATAAAGGCCTTAGGCCTACTTATAGTTTGTACTTTGAGCCTGTCTTTCGGAGAGGAACTTGTCTCCATGGCGGGGACGAAGAATGTGTAAAAGTACAAAAAGATAACCCACTACCCAACTTTTTCAGTGATTCTCCGTAATATTAACAAATTATACTGTAAATATTTTTCTAATTATAAAATTACTATAACGTTTCACTATTATAGATATAAGCTTTAAGAATAAATAATACTTTTATTTCATTTAAGATATATAAATTAAGATTTTAATCTTTCTCGAGATTTTTTATAAATTTTATGCATTGAAAAGTAATTTAAAACTATGAATTTTTTTAAAAAATTTATCTCATCCTCCAAAATTAATATTAATGTTAGATGTGCCACTCTATTCGAGCAAATCAATTTCATGATACATAGGTTTGCAAAATAAATAAATAAATATTTAACCTAAAATTTTTAGATCTTTTTGGAATGAATAAAATAAAGGGGTGTTTGATATTACATTTTAATATAGTTAATTTTTTTTTTTTATTTTCAATAGTTGTATTAAAATAATTTGATTAATGATAAATGTTAAGTAATTGTTCATAAAAGGTGTAATTTGAATTTTTTTTAAATAATTTTTATTTATATAAATAAAAATATTAAATTATTTTTTTATAAATAGTATTTAAATAAAAAATAAATATTAATATTTATTATTAATTATTATTAAATATATTAACAGTAATTCATTAATAATAATTTTATCAAATACTTATAATAAATTATCAATTGACGGTTGTTACATATAAATAAATCGAACCGCGAATAATAGGTAACTGAATCATTTTATTTTATTTATTTATATAGAAATTCTCCATGCATGTATAAAGATATACCTTATCTTTCAAATAATTTTCATTATTTTTTCTTTGATGAATCTATTTAGTAAAATATGTCGGCGCAGTGATTTAGACAAACATCTTCCAAATCAAAATGATTCACAAAAAGACATTGTTATTGAGTAGACTTATCAAATCAAATCTTCTAGTATCTTCTCTCTTTTATGTCACAAAAATGAGACTATGATTTAAATGCCTAAGTGTTCCTTTTGGACGAGGCCGCTTCAATCATGGAGGTAATATATATATATATATATATATTTGAACTACAGGTATCCCACATCTGTTTTATAATTAATAAAATTAATTTTATTTTTAAAATTCATGACAATTTCTTTTAACATATATATTATTAATATATCGATTTTAAGTTCTCAATATAAATAAAAGTTTCACCATGGATGGAGATAATATTTTTACTATCCTCTGTTCCCTTTTAAAAGCTACACAAGGACTATCAATTGTATTTTTTTACCCAAAAGAAAAGAAAATTCATAAATAAAATATTAAATTTCATTTATTTTTTTTATAAGTATGGAAAAGAAAATTTGAATTTGAGTTATTATTCAAAGTATTTATATATTTACCATTAAATTATATTTTAATATATAAATATTATTTTAATTTTTTATATGAGATTCTAATTAATTTCAATAATTAAATTATGATTAATAAAATAAAGAATATTTAACTGTACAGTTAATTAATTTAGAAGTTTAATAGTCAATCATGTGGCAAGCAGCTGCTTTGAAATCAAGCATTTGGTGGGTCCAAATCCAATGGTATTATATACACAAAAATGTATTCACATATGTGATGGTGACTATGTTTGAAATTGTTGGTAGCCAATTCACATCAAATCATTATCAGATTTAAATCATAATAATAAGGATATGCAAATGCATTGATGACGGCTTGGAATTGACATATTAACAATTATCAATAACTTTGGTTCAATCATATATAAGAGTTACCACTAAAGTTGCTTTTGAAATTATTTTATAAATTTTAATTTTGTGATATTATATTTTATATAAAAATTATAAAGTTAAAGTTTAATAAAATAAAAAATAATCAAGATTTTTGATACACTAATGAAACAAAAATATAATAACTTATGAAGACTAAGAAAATATTTGGATAGGAAGTTAAACGCTATATACTGCGTTTTAGGAGGAAATTAAGAAGTTTTGTGATTTTTAAATTGTTTGGGTAAAAAAATGAAACTAGATTATTTTTAATATTTAACGTAAATTTTAAAAGCTGAGAGGAGGAGCTTTTTTATTAACGCTCGTTTTTAATAAAATTGATTATTTTAACAAAACGCTAATTTTTATTCAAACACCCCCTAAATTATTTTCAATTTTCATAAGCTCTAACATTTGAGGTCTATAACGCTTTGATTTTAGACTATCTATATATATATATTCGCAATCATATATATATTTTGCTTAATATTTGTTAATTAAATTTATTTTAAGCGATAAGTTAATATTGTAAATATATATATATATTTAAATTGAGTTTCGTTAGTGATCAAAGCTGATTAGATAATTAAATCTTTTATTTGATGAACTCAAATGAAAATTTTTAACTTAAATGATTATTAAAAGATTCAAATTTTTAGTCTGATAAAAATCCTTTGATATTTAAATTATAAGTTTAAAAATGAAAGATACTAAAGAGATAATTTTTAGTGATAAAAGATAATAAGAAATTATAGAATAAATTATATTATATAGGTTAGTTACTTTTTCTCTTATATTAATTCGTTCAACCGTTAGATAAAATTAAGTGACCACGCCACAATATCATAAGAATAGTGAAATGAGGTCTAAAATAATGTGATAAAGTGTCAGTTTTTACTGTATTAATCTTTTGAGGATATGCAATATTAGTATACACTTAAATATTTTCTTTTAAAGCTTCACCAATAACTTTATTCTGACGTTAAAAATATACCATTAAACTCGTCCCAAAAATAAATTTATTCTCAACAAATATTAAAACTAATTAAAGGATAATCTTACAAATTAAAAAAAGGAAAAAAGAAACCTTCAACGAATTAAATTATTAATTGTTGTTAATCAATTGAATCATGATAGGCAAATTCATAAAAAAAAGTTAGTGTAATTACGAGGTTAAATATTATAATTAACAAACAAATAAAACCACATTACTTGGCCTCTAAACATAACCGACCGTATAATACAAGAAAAAAAAAATTATTCAAGCAAAAATGCTTTACAGCAACAAAGCAACAAAGAAAAGGACAGATGTAAAATAATTATCATCGAGCATATGGGTCATGGCGGCCAATCCAAGCCCAGCCCAAATCAGACGCAGACGCTTCATATCTATACTATATTCTAATCTATTGAGTCCAAAAAATCAAGCAGTGGGCAAAAAGTCATGCGTGATGTGACTCAACTTTCATTATTTTTACATTTTGGGCCAAATTACATATAAATTTAATGAGTGTGGATTTGAAGGGTTTGAAATTAAAATTGAAAATGAGATTAAAATTAAAATTTTTAATAGTAGTGTTTAACAGGTAATTAAAATTAAAATTTTATCTATTATTTCATGAAATTATAATATAATTAAAAAAATAATTTCACAATTATATTCTTAACCTATAAAATTTATAATTTTACAATTATTATTATCATTCTCTCTCCCATCGTCACCCTACTTTCACCATTATTACCAACGACGGTAATCCACCACCATCATTATCACCGGCGATCTATTGGTATTGCCACCACCAAGAATTATAACTCATCGTACTGCCATCGTTATCATCGATGATCCACCTCCATTGTCATCACTAACGATCAACATCCACTACTACTATCAATAATTTACCGCCACCATGGCAACGTCCACCAATACTCTCACCCAGCATCATTATCAACGATGATGGTCCACCACCATTATCACTACCATTTTTATTGTTACTAATTTTTATTTAATTTTAATTTTTTATATGAAACAGACGTTAAAAATATAATTTTAATTTTAAATAATTAAAATTAAAAAATAAAAAATAAAAATTTCAATTTCAATTATAATTTCTTATCCAAACGAAACTCCATATAAATGGCTCCTTATCTATTTAAAAAGGTACATAAGAAAATCATATAATAAATTTAAGTATATTTATAAATAATATTTATAAATTAATTATGAATATTTTAAAACCATTCTTATAAAGTGATGATATTTTATATTCCTTTATTTAAATATCTTCCCTCCCGTGAATGTAATTTAAAAGAAAAAAAATTAGTAGGAGTTTTTTTTTATAAATGATAAATGTAATAAAAATTAAAAGAAAAGATTTATTAAAATTTAAATATTAATTATTTTATACTTTTGATATACGAAATAAGAAGTATACAAATTCTTTTGAACCTAATATAAAAATATTGAATTTTATTAATTTTATCATATTCCCCACATATTTATAATATATAAAGTTAATAATAATAAGAAAAAAAACTCTTAAAATTGATTTGATTCAATGTTACCAGACAGTTGGCAACTAACAATCAATAGTCAATGATTAATTTGGCTCGGCAAAAAAATAATGAATTGTGAAATTTTAATACTTAAAAATTTTATACATTACTATTTCAGTTATAATTTAAATAGGTAATGGCTACGTTTAAACATATTGAAATTACCACATATTTATAACATCTCAATCATACAAATCCATAAAAATTAGAAATTACAACAAATTAGATTTAAAGTGAATTCTATAAAATTTAAACTTAACCTATTTAATAATAAAAATATTCATTTTATTATTTACTGTACTTTGAGATCGAATAATATTAGATAAAATGAATAATAAAACGAAATAAATAGTAAGACGGAATAGATAATACTCATTTGTATATATTTTGTAACTAATTGCCTACATTGAATTTTAATCACTTTCCTTGCAAATAATAATTAATCATATAAATTAGGATATCATTATTATTTATAATTATAAAAAGTTTTAATTTGAGAAAAAAAATGTGAATAGACTAAAAGAAGTGTTAATAGTTGTACCCTAATAAGAAAATATATTTTGTTAACCGTTTTTTTTTATAAATATTATAAAAGAAAAAATCGATTTTGAGTTTATTATATATAAAAATATTTATTTATTATTAGATTATACTTCAATGTGTTCATTAATGACATATTAATTTTTTACACAAAACTCCAAAATTAGCTCAACCTAAACATATTTTATTTTCTTTCATGAATTTTCCTTTTATTTTCTATATTTTCATGGCCAAGAAAAAGAAAATAGAAAAAAAAAAGCTGAAAAACATCAGCCCTAAGTTCTGGGAGGGAATTGTGGGAGTGTGTTATTAGCCGTGTGATAATAGCTATATTAAGATCATACATCCATCAAATAAAATAAAAATATATATAATAAAAAAATAATATTATTATAATTTTATTAAAAAAATAAAAAATAAAATTATAAATAAAAATATTTAACCACCCATTAGTTAACTATATAATAAAAAATTTTATATTTAATATAGGTAAATATTAAAAAAAATATGTAAGCCTAAGAGGAAGATTCCAACTGTCGAATGTGACGTGGCATTGTCAGCTAAACCACCAACTTGGCCAGAGAGGCTAGAGAAGGACATTCCATTTACGGTGAGCTGGATGGTGGGCCCTATCTTCTTGTTTAGTGTTTTTTTAACTGGTAAACTACAACTCTACAACTACTTGTGTACTGTGCTATTATGGTGGGCGATCATTATTTAAAAATTTTTTAACTAAAGTTTACTTGAATATTATAAAAAATTATACTTGATTTTATAAAATTTTCTAAAAACTTACAAATGTTAAAAAAAAGTTTGTAGAATAATAATTTATTTTTCAAAAATTTATAAAATTTTAATAAAATAAATAACAGATTTATATAATTGATAAAATTGAAAATCACCAAGTATGCTTCATATATACTAAATACATATAATAATAATAATAATGTTTTATCTATAAATCTACACATAATCATTAATCTTATACTAATTACAAATTTAATGAGATTGAGTTTTTAACGAATATTTTTAAGATATTAGTTAGTAAATAAAAATTCAAATAAAATTAATAAATTTAAAAATAAAAAATTAAATATTTTAACTTATCACACATAATGATATTAATTATAATAAAATATAAATTTATCGAAATTTTTATTTTTATTTTCATTCAATTTATTTTTATATCAATTTAATTTTATTAATTTAATTATATTTATTTAAAATAATAATTTTATAATTATATTTTAATTAATATATTTTTAAGACACTCATTAAAAAATTAATTATATATACATATATGTACTTTTCTTTTTCTATGCTTTTTTTTGAGAAGTCAGAATTATTGGGGGAATGTATGGAATAATTTGGAGGCTATTATCTAGCAGAAAGAAATTCTACGGACATGATATATATTAGTTATTATAGGTCAATTTTTTATTTATTTTTTAAGTTCTCAATTGAATGGTGAGAGTGTAAAAACATGGCCATGCAAAAGAAAAACAGGCCATTACCAGAAGACCTAACAAAGCTGTAGGTCAACTATAGAGACAGAGATAAACAAAATTATTTTATTGTGGCCAAGAGAAACTCTGAAAAAGCAACAAGTCATCCATCGATGAACTGCCATAATCACCACATTAATTTCCACGGCGGTGTTTTGGACACTAGCGATACCTCATTTTTAGGTCCTAATTAAGACTTTAATTTCTAGTAAACGCTAAATATTTTCAACACAAATCAATCATACATACTATAAAATTAATATTTAATACATATATTTATTATATATCTACTATTTAATTTTTTATTTTTTATTTAAAAATCTCGCAAGAATTCAAACACTCAATTTAATTTTAAATTTTATAAATTATTTCAATATTACTAATTAATATAACACAGTTTATGATAAGTAATTAATTATTTAAAATAACTATAAATTTATTTTTTATATTCTTTTACCGCAAAATATATATATATATATATTGCTTTTAGTGCAGGTTACGGTTACGGAAAGTGATGTGGATTCCTAGATGGATTTTTATATATGTCTTTCTTTCTCTATTTCTTAAAATGATTTCTATCCCATCTTGTGGATTCTCTGATATATATATATATATATATATATCTTTTTTTCTCTATTTCTCAAAATGATTTCTATCTCATATTGTTAATCTTTAGGATTGGTGCATTCCAACCTGTCATTCCTTGTCTTTTCCCTTTTCTGATCACCCAATCCAATCATTTTAAGGACCAGAAACAGAGGGTTATATATATATATATATATATGTATAAGCTTACTCGTTCATTTTGCTTAATTAATTAACTTCAGTAAATTTTCTTTTACTGTTTAAATTTGCAATAATAATAATAATAATAATAATAATAATAATAATAATAATAATAATAATAATAATGTCATTTCTCAAATAATATTCTAATTTAAATTATCTACAAAATACTGCATAATTATAATTGGTCTTAGAACATTAAAATTAGATTATTATTTTTAGGAAATTAATAACTACTAGAATATATTAACATTATAGAATTAACATATAGACAATTGTTAAATATTCAAAATTTAACAAAAGCCTGGAGAAAATTAGCATGCATGGCTTTTTCAAGTAATTTATATTAAAGTTGCTATATCTATACGCATGCTGACCTCAAATACAAGGACCACACAATGTAAAGGAAACCAATTTTTTTTTGTGAAATTAAGGTTTCTACTTTCTAAGATAAATAAATATAAGAATGGTTATTGAGATTGTAACTTTCAAGTGATGACATGAGCTTGACCAAAATTATATATAAAAAAAAAATAGTATAGAAAATGACGTAATTCAAAGCTCACTAACTCCCAATATTCCGACAAATTTGTTTCTATGATTGGCCAAAATATGGATGGTAAGCCATCTGCGTCACCGGCATGGTTATGCCTATGCACGTGATCTCTCAGAAACTATTTTCAAATTATAATTATTTTATTTTATAAAAAAACTAAATCCAACTAATTGGAGCTAGCTGCCATTATTATTATAGTTTCTTTCCTTGTTGTGGTGTTAGATATAGTACTTCACTTTGGCTATGGGGACCATTTTAATATTAACTATATATATTATATTCAACAGACTAGTTTTTTTTTATAATATTTTAATTGAAATTTTATTAGTGTTTTTTAGGAAATTTAATTCTGATTGAACGATATTAATATTATTGAACTTTGATAACTATGCGGAATGCAAATTAATTTTACTTTACACCTAGTCTTTTGTTACTACCCACGCAGTAATTGCATTTGTGGACTCCATGTATGTAAATAAGAGATTTATATGGCAAAAAAATTAGTGTTTAGTCACTGCACAGAGCAGTAGATAGAGCTATGTCTATCTCTCTCTCTCTCTCTCTCTCATATTATATATATTTCCTTGTCAATGAAACTTCAACCAACTAACATGGAATAATTAATAGAGATGGTCCCTATAGATTGATGATTCTGATTGACTATATATATATATATATGGCAAGCTACAGCTAGCTAGGTTTTCTGAATAATTTCTCCTCATATATATGGTTAATTACGGTTTAATCAATTAAATAATTAATTAGTTATACCCTTAATTAGTAAATTAACCGTGTATATTGTTTATGAGAAAAAATTAAAGAAAAAGAAAAAGAAAATTGTCTAGCTATATCTCTGTTACTGATAGATTAAACATTGTAGTTGTCAGAGATTCATTGGTTAAATTATGGGTTATATATAGAATTAAATGTAATGTACCATTGAGGCATTGACAAAAGTTGATGATCACCAAAAGGCTTACAGGTTTCCCTACCCTAAATAATTCTGAAATCCTGTTAGGATTGGACTACAACGTGATTGTGTCGTTAGATTTCATGACATTTCCATGAGGAAGCAACCTTCATATTATTGTTTTCTATCTTTTTTGAATAATTATTATAGTTATTACTTTAGAGAATTAAGGAAAAAAAAAAAGAATAACAAAACTATCAACAAAGGTTGCATCATGAAAACACACCCAAAGTTAACTAGCGTTATCGCAAGTAATAAGTTCATATTTTAATATTCAAAATTCAAATATCTAATTATGGTGAAGATTATTTATATTTGTGTTTATTTAGAATAGTACTTTAATTAAAATTATATTAAGATTTATAACTAATTTAACAATGGTTAGAGAATATGACTTTCACGAGTGTTAAAAGAGAATGAAATATGCTCAGATCATACATGACCGACTAATAATGTTGACTACAAATCTGATTAGGAATATGAGGGATTTGCTGGTTTCAATTCATAAGAACTCTTGATTTGATGCACAACTCCATGGATGTTTCTTTTCTGAAAAAAAAAAGAAAAATCCATGGATGTCAAATTCTCAGTACCAAGCAACTAGAGTTTTAGTTTTTCAGATGGAAAGTCGAATCTCCAAGCATGTTCTTAAGATAGATTTACCTTGCTGTTCGTGCTCGGCTACTTCATTGTTGACGAAATCCACCACCGACAAAATTCGACTATGGTTGCCGTCTTCAACAGATCGATGAAGAAGCGGGTTTATGTGTCCCAATAGTCTATAGTTAATCACCACAGTTTTCACTCCCATTCCAACCGTTAAACCAACAATCACTCTTTATTTCACTCACACTTCTCTTTTTTTTCTTCTTTGATTGGGTTATTGACTCAATTTTGAATTGGGTACGATTGTGAAAATGGTAATGGTTGAAGTGTAAGAAAATAATATATAATGAATTGGTAGATTACCTACCTCTTCTAGTACGAAAAATGAATCTCTAAACTTGTAGTATCCGTCCCAAAAACTATCACGAAAGAAAAGTTTCTTCAAATCATCATCTAGCAGCCTCAATTTCGTACTTCCTCTTCTTCACCAATGTGAATTAGATAGAAAAAAAAATAGAATAGCTTTCTGTAGAGCAGATAAGCAGTTATTTTAGTTTAAATAGATTTCCTGATAATTTCTCACTAATGAGAGGATTCTAAATCCATTTAAAATTTCAAATAATAATATCTAAATATTATTATTTATATTAATTAATATTATTCTTTATAATTAATTAATATCTTATGGCACCTCTAAAAAGCAATCGATTGCGGAACAAAATTACCAAGAAATATATTATGTCGATGCTTACCGTCAAATTTTCAATGGAATTGCAAAATAAATCCAATTGAAGAATCATCGATCAATTGTTAGCTGAAATTCGTAGATAATTACCAACCAAAAATTTCCATCAGCAAATCGTAGCACCCCATTTTAGCACAAAGATTTATCGATACTTCGAAAATTATTACTGATAGAATCATTTTACTGACAAAAATATACCATAAGTAAACTTAAAACTGTTAACGGATAAAATAGAAATTATTAATAGGATAAGAGCTTTTTTCTATTACTCACATAAAATATAATAAAAATAAAAATACAATCATATAAATTTATTTTCAATCTAATAATTTATCATCAGTATAAATAGCTTATTTTCTATTTTCAGACGCTTCACTTCTGCTCTCCTTCCTCTCATACGCTATCTCTCACTCTCCTTGTATCTCGTTCCCCTGTGTCTATAATATGGTGTGCCTTATTTATTGAGATATATGTAAAAATTTATGACCACAGAAAAGGCAAATTTTGATATTTGAGCTTTAAAAAAAAAAAGAAATCAAGGAATATAATTTTTTTTTCAAGGACCACATACCGTGGCTCACAGGTCCGATGATGGAGACCTGAAAAATTGGCTTTATTACCTTAAGATATATAATACTAATATCTGCTAAAAGAATTTGTCTAACAATCTTCTAATTACTAGTAATTGGTACTTAATTTCCTTGACTGTTTATGCAAGTAAATTTTATTTTTTGATTTGTCCCATGTCCAAGTATTGTTGTATGTAAAAAGTTTATTTTATTTCTTCTATCCAGATAAATATTCTAAGTATTAAAATTACAGTTTATATATATATTAATAGAAATGTTTGAATAGCATCAACCAAGATGATTATGTGTGATCTTGAAAAAGAGAAAAAAATTATCAACTTCGTTTAAGATGATATTAATATAGTCAAATAAATTATTTTAAACTTATTAATTAAAATCATTCATATTTTTCTAGCTAACAAAAACTCTTTAAATATTTTTCCTTTATAAATTATGATAAATAAGTATTTTGCAAAATTTAATGAATGAATTTCAGGGTGCCTATTAGTTATCTTTCCCTAATTCATAATCTTCCTTCCAATTTAAGATTTAAAATTGAATTTTTTTAATAGAAAATTTAAAATTTTTAGTATAAAAATGTTTTCTTAGGTAGAAATTTAATGAATTGTTGATAAGTGTGGATGACAAGATGAATTTAATGATTTAAGTGGTATATGCGAGGTTCAAATTAGGATGGCAACGGTGTGGAGTGGAGGAACCATCCCCATCCACACTCTTATCTTAATGGAAAATTTTTATTTTTGTTTCCGTTTCATATATGGAAATAATTTAGTTTTTATCCTCGTATTCGTGCGAATTTTCATTCCCCGCTTGAATTTTCTATTACTAAATTTATTTATATTTATAAAATTCATAAATAATAGTTAAAAATATGAAAAATTTTATTTAAAAATATTAATAAATTCAAACACACAAAATATCAACCAAACATAATTAAAATATAAATAATTTAATATATTAAAAATATTTGATAATATTTTTTAATAAAATATTAAAAATTCAGCATATATTAAAGTATGAATACTTGAACAAATTTAATATGATAAGTATTTTTAATAAACTGCAATAATCTCATAAGAATTATTCATTGAATAAATTATTCCTTACATATATATATAAATGTTATTAATTAATATAATTTTATATAAAGAATAATTAGATAAATATAATAATTAACTAAGTATAATAACATGTCTCCACGAGGATAGGGATGGAGATTCTCACGGGGTGAGAAATACACTTTCCGTCTTCGTCCCGTCTCCGCTAACGGGAAAAAAATATTTCCCATCTCCGTTTTTATAAAAAAACAAATTAAAAAATTTTAACCCCGTTCAAGGCAAATCTCCACGGGAAACGAGTATTTCCCACCTTATTGTCATCCCTAATTCAAATCAATAGGAAAAACGATCAAACGGTATTTAATTAATATGATTAATATATTAGTGAAAAAATATTTATATATAATTTATTTCATAATTTAAATTAAATGAGTGATAAAATATTTTAATTTTAATTATTTATTTTTTTCAAATAAAAATATATGGACATTCTTTTTTCTTCATATATTTGTATTTTGCTAATATAATATGTGCAATTAGTAGGTAAAACTTAATCCTCTTATGAATTATTGAACTTGATAGGAAAAAAAAAAGGGTAACTCTGTTTCTGAAATATCAGAAATAATAACTTTCAAAAGGAAAAAAAGAAAATTATGTTGAAGAAAGAGAGAAAAATTAAGCGGGAATAGAAAAAATAGAAAGAAAAGCAAAGGCGTAAAGCGCAAAGAGAGCAATGATTACTGGAATGGGATGGGAACCACTCGATTATCTTTTCTTTCTTTTCTTTGGTTCAGTTTTTTTGACTTCGTTTGATTGGGTCCCACTTCAGGCCACTACTTTCCTATGGATTGAATGATGAGCAGCACCGCACGTGGAGTCTGAACCAAGCCACTGTCTATCCAACCACGGCACACACTCACACACACACACACACACACACAAAAACTTTCCATTTTTTTAATTTAGAAAAAAAAAAAATCTATTTTCTTTTTCCTTAATAAATAAAATTGCCTTGGTTTCACTCCAAATTCAAGTTTTAATTTCGTTAATAAAAATGAATAATATTCCCCTTATTACTGATTAAGTTTAATTTTTAATATTAAATTTTAAATAAAATTTTTTAATATTTATAAAATTCTTCAATTATAATGTTATATTACTGCTAAATAATAATAATAATAATAATAATAATAATAATAATAATAATAATAGGATAAAGAAATAAATATACTCTAAACTATATCAATTTATCCACTTAAACTTTTTTTTTTATGATTTAAATAAAATTTAAAATTTTTTAATTTAACTTAAATAAATTTAATTTAGATAAAAATATTAAATTTTTGTCTATATAAACCTATTAAAGCCAAACTAAAAAATTTAGAAATTTTTCTATACTTTTATCTTTTTTTTTTTAAAAAAATTAATCTTATCTATTTTCACTTTTTTTTCTAAATTTTTTATTGTACAATATATTTTTATCTATTTTAGTTTAATAAATAAATAAATTTAATTTTATAATTTAATTTAATAAATAAATATATTTAAAGTGTATATCTTATATTTTATATAAAATTTCAAAAACTTTTAAAATAAGATATTTTATACTTTAATAAATGAAAGGTTCTATAATTTTTTTTATTATCAAATATCATTTAATTTAAAATTTTAATTTAATATTTATAATAAATAAAATAAAATTAACTCCAAAAATTAGTTTAGTTATATTCATTTTCTTATTAATTTAACTTTAATTATTAAGATTATAATATAAATGATAATTTTTTTTATTTATAAATTTAGCTAGAATAGAAAGATTTATGATATTATTTATTATTAAAAAAATAAATATAATATAAAATATAATTTATTTATTTATTAAATTAAATATAGATAAAAAATTGTTATGCAGTGAAAAATTTAGAAAAATAATAAATAATAAAATATATAAGGTTAAATTAAAAAAATAAAGATACAAAAAAAACTTTTAAATTTTTTAATTGTTCAAATAAATCCAATTTGAATAGAAACTTAACCTCAATATTCAAATTGATATTATTTGAGTCAAAATAAAAAACTTAGAATTTTTTTGAATTATAAAAAAATAAATTTTAAATAAATAAAATAATATAATTTAAGAATTTATTTATACATTTGAACATAATAATAAATTTAATTTTATCTGAATTTTTTAGTAAACTTAATTTGAAAGGAATTCAAAGTTAGAAACTTTTCTCTCCGAAGAATTTTTTTATAACATATTTAACATTTACAGATTCAAAATTCATACTTTTCATCTTAACTATTTTTTTATTTGAAGTATTTTTTTATAACAAATTTGATTTTGACTGAAATTTAAAATAAATATTTTTTTATTTAAACTCTAATACTATTAAATTAAAAATATATTAATTTTGACCCATTGGTGGAGATTAATATTTTTTTTTTCTTTTATTTGTTAATTTAGTTTAAATTAAGATTAAAACTTAGTAGTTGGTCCATAGAATTATTTTTGTTTCTTAGGCCTTAAGCCCACCAGTACCATTGTACGAATACCACCATCTCCCATAATTCTCACTCATTGAATTTGTTTCTTAAAGGTTGCCCTCTTGAGTCTTTTGGCCTCTTCTCTTATCTTCTTCTTCTTCTTCTATGTAAGAAAGAAGAAAAACACAAACTCAGCTCCCCACAAAAACAAGTAGAAAAAGACCCACCAAATTAGTCAGTAAATATTTAATAAGATAAAAAAAAAAAAAGAAAAAAAAAAGAAAAAAAAATATATATGTATATATATATTTGTACTTAGCACACAAAAGTAGAATTCAAAAAAAAAAAAAAAAAAAAAACTCCACCCCCACATCCACATGATCATGGAACCTGAAAATGGGATCCGCAACAGCACTGCTAGCAGACCCAATTTCCCTCTTCAATTACTAGAAAAAAAACAAGAATTACAAGATCATCAAAATCTTGATCAAGATCAACCCACTCCTTCTTCTCCTAAAAAGCCTCCTCCTAAACGCACCTCCACCAAAGACCGCCACACTAAAGTTGAAGGCCGTGGCCGCCGGATCCGTATGCCAGCTACTTGTGCCGCCAGAGTTTTTCAGCTTACTCGTGAACTCGGCCACAAATCTGACGGTGAAACCATCGAATGGCTTTTACAACAAGCTGAACCAGCTGTCGTCGCTGCCACCGGTACTGGTACTATTCCCGCCAATTTTACTTCTCTTAATATCTCTCTCCGAAGCTCTGGATCTTCCATCTCCGCCTCTCACCATCTACGAAACACTTATTTCAATCCTAATTTCGCTGCCGCCGCTGCACATCACCACCAAAATCTAAGACCTAGGAATGAATGGGAAAGGAATATAGTCGTTGTGGATGAAGCATCCACGGCAGCGGCTTCACAAAGAAGGATTTTGTTTCCGTCGTCGGAGGATAATTCACTAAGTTTTAATTCCATCAGTTCAAATAATGTAGGTGGAAATTTGAATACAGCTGTCATTTTACAAAATAAACAAGACCTACGAGGGAGTGATGGTAGCGGAGTAGGCGGAGAAGACTCTACTTGTTTACATGTCTCCGGCGGATCAGAAACTAGTCTAGGAAGGAAGAGAAGGCCTGAGCATGAATTGTTATCACAGAATCATCAGATTGGGAACTATTTGTTGCAATCGACTAGTGCCGGAGCTATTCCGGCTACTAATAGTCCGATTCCGGCGTCGTTTTGGATGGTGAATAATCCTAATAATGATAATAATAACCAGGTGATTAGTGGTGATCCAATGGTGATGTTTCCATCTTTTAGTGGAAGTGCTAATAATTTGTATAAAAGTTCTATGTCTAGTGGGTTACATTTTATGAATTTTCCTGCTCCTATGGCTCTCTTGCCTGGCCAACAGTTGAGTTCAGCAATTAATAGTGGCGGCGGCGGCAGTAGTAATTTAGGTTTACTTGCTTCTCTCAATGCTTATAGACCAATTATGGGTAGTGGCGGCGGCCCCTCAGAGTCTCCGGCAAGCGGGTCAAACCCACACCATGGAGGAGAAGAGTATGATACCACTGGCTAACATATGAAATTGGAAGCAAGTATGGTTTGATCTTTAATTTTACTCATAGTTAATTAATTAATTAAGTATATCTATATTTTGAAATATATAGGTTCAGGGTAATTTAATATTTGCTTTGAAAAAATTGAGTTTTAATTAATCAATATATATATATTCGATTTTGGTGTGATTAGTGAGGAGAGAATTTTATTAGGGTTTGATCAAATATATTAACATGGGTATTTGGTTGATGATCTTCTTAAGGTCCATATTTCTTTTCTTTTCTTTCTTTCTCTCTTTCTCTTTATTTTCTAGCTATTACTGTTTGGTTTGCTGGCAGGCTAGTTTAAAACATGTCTTTTGGTTCAAGAAATTGAGAGAGATTATTAATTATTATTGTTATCCATGCAATGTTGTAGTTTGTTAAATTAAAGTACTTCTCATTACTAATAACTTGGATTTGAGGTTATTAGGTTTTTAAATAAACTTATAATAATGATAATGAACTAATTATTAATTAATCTATCTCTCTCTCTCTTCTTTTTCTTACCCTCAATGTAATAGTGCACTTTCCTTAAAAAATTAATATTGCTCCCAATTTGGCTCATTTCATCTCTGCAATCGCCAATTATGCCTTTTACGAGGACACCTCCCATTGCTTAAAAACAAAATATTTACATATATAAATATATCATTCTTTCTATTTTTCATATTTTTGGACTTGATGAGTAATAATATTGGCAATGCATGATTTGTGGATATTTAGCCATCTAGCAGGACATTCATTAAATTAAGATTAAGACTATCATTAATTTTTCATTTTTAGTAAAATGAAAAAGAAAACAAGTCTAGATTATACACATTATAGGATAAAAAATTTCACAAATCATGAAGGAGAAGGCCAAAATTCTATGAGATCCTGAAAAGGGTCTTCAAAATAATAAGCACCAATGCCAAAATTAGAACTAAAATGAATTAGCCAATCCGCCTTGTAATTAGCCTCTGTAAATATGCAAGGAGCTGAAACCCTTCGCCCCTATCACCTTGCTGTTTATCAAATTAACTACTGCAACATTATCACATTTCTTACACCCTTGCTCCATGCTAGAGACAGCGTGCCCAAGATAAACTCCCCAAAGTTCAGCCATAACAATAGAGCATGCTCCCAAATTAGTTGTAAAACCACCTAGCCATACACCGGTGTGTGATCTAAGCAAACCACCTGCAGAGGCAAGCTCCGTGGTGCCACAAAAAGAGCCGTCTGAGTTAATTTTACACTGCCTCTCAATAGGTTGGTAAGCACCCAATCCAGTACATGCTCCTTGTCAAGCTACCGTTTCCTTTGATATCGAGTTGCTGGGCTTTATGAACTTCGTGAGCAAAGGTTATCTGTAATTAATTGGCTTTACTTCTGTTTTATAGATGCTTTGTATTCTCAATCATGATCGTGAATATATCTAAGTTATTTTCTAGCCTAATGAAAAATAATTTTACTTCCTTCAGCATTTGTTTGATACATATGCATGCATGTTATAATTAATTAAATATTATTAATCTAATAATTAAATTTATAAGTAGTTATTTACATCCTAAGCCCTAACAGCCTAGCTAACGCTATATAATTATTAATTTTAATTAGAAATTTTTTTTATTACTCTTGATATAATTATCATTTTATACATCAAATCAATTATCAGTAATTGATATTTCAGAACTTTATTGTTAATATATCTATTATTTTCCCTATTATATACAATAGATATAGCTAAAATTTTCTCATTTTAATTTATTTAGCAGCCTCAAATATCCTAGAGCTTGGATCTAGAATTGTTATTTTGGAGAAGCCAAAATATAAGTACAAATTTTATTTACATGTTAATCTGTAATTAAAGTAATATATTGAAAATTATAAAGAAATATGATCATAAAATTTACACAAAATCTTCAAAAACTAAAAACAAATGACTACATGCTAAAAAAACGTAACAATAAAAACCCTAATAATATAATTTGTAAAAGCCATAAAAATAAGTTAAATAATGTGAAAAATCTCTTTATAAGATTTAATGGAAGAGCAGAAAAGTTATCTAAGTTTAATTTTGAGAAATAATAAAAATTTATTATATGTGTATTTGGTATTGAGTTTAAAATACTTTTAATGAAATTTTTAAAAATTGATCAGAAATCAATTTCAAACAAACACTATATTTCTATTTAATATTAAAAAAGAAAAAATAAAATTTAAATCTATTACTTAGATCATATTTCTCTTTGCAAACTGTATTGTATAATAGGTGAAATCTAACATTATCACTAAATTAAAATAATATTTGAAGATTTTTCATCATTTAATTAACTGTCAAGAGTTTAAGGAGTTTTAACTAATGTTTTTAAAATTAGTTAAACAATCATATTTTATAAAAAAAAAAAAAAAAAAAAAAAAAAAAAAAAAAAAAAGTGCTTTTAAAATTGAATTGATTGGTAAAAAGATCAATTTGACTGAATGTCACATGCAGTAGTACACTACGTAAGAACTAGGTCAAATATTATTAATTTTACAATTGATTTATTAATTAATTGTTTTATTATATTTATTAATTACATTAATGTGTCATAAAGTACAATATTAGTAATATTATTAATTCCTTGCTAACAATTCAAAAATTTTTAGCAATATTATTAGTTAGGCTATGTATATCTCACTGATTATAAAATTCAACATTATGTATATAAAAAATAAAAATCTAAAACCCTTCAGATTTTAGGGTTTGGATTACTGTTAGTCTTATACTTAAACCTATAATTGGTGGTTAAATTAATAATATCTTACCTTTACAATTACTTAAATTGAAATACTTTTGTATATTTAATTATATATTAATCACATTTCTTGACATATAATATTTCAAATCAATTGGCATTGGCATCCCAAAGAAATCAATTATATAGTGAAAGATAATTAGAAAAGGAAGAAGAAGAAGAAGAAGAAGACAAGGAACTCCTAGTGTTACAGAAAAATTGCATCTTATTTTGGCTGTAGGCTACAGGATCCTATTAACGAAATTATAATAATTACCATGCAAAATTATATCCTTCTTCTAATTTCCACTGCAGCAATGGGCTCTAATTAGGACTCCTACCCTCTTATATATGTATATATATATAGTATTATCAGCAATGCATTAATGGTAAAATTGGATACACTGTCATCCATCTGTTTTATTATATATATACTGAGCGGTGGTTACACTAAACTCATCATGTATCCAAGGTAAAAAAGCTGTTCTCTGATGCAGAACTACTCTGGGGTTTTCCCTTATCCCTGTCCCTTGCGAGACTTCCTTTGCTTTCTTACATCTGTCTAGATCCCCTTTCCTTCTCACCATAATTCTTCTCCAATTCCTTTCACTTAATTTTTACAGCATTTATAGCAAGCCTTATGAAATTTCTTACTTTCCAACAACCAGATCACCATTAATTAAAATTCCTTTAACGGTTTATCGCTTATGGCAAAAAATATATAGTAGTGAAAATGTATCAGAAATTATTCTGAAAACAGGAAGCCTTAATTGTACTCAACCAGTTATTCAACTTACCCAAACTCACCTTCTGAAACCCAGGAAAGAAGATATATATTAGCAGGGAAAATTATCAGTGTGAAACCTTTCAAAGATTGGATAGTAAAAGAAATCGTGGAAGCTGCATCATGATTTTGAAGTTCACAAGGATAAGCCCAACGTCTTTAATTATGTTCATAATTAAGCATGAAGTAAAAACAGTCCATGGAATATCCACAACCAAACTCCTGGCCATCGGATACATCCATAGAAGAGATTAATTTCTTGAAAACCCCATTTTGGGTACTAGTGCATGGCCTTCCTCCCAACCAACTTAATGAAGAGAATGCAATGAGCATTGGAACAATGTTTGATGGGCTTATAGTAACTGATCGACGGAAGACTGGTTTTATATATTTTCATAATTATATTTCTTTTTATTATCAAATTAAAACCTTAATTGGTTTTAATTATATCTTAATTCTAAATTATAAATAAAAATAATACAAATCTTTTCATATTAATACGAAGTATATATAAAAATCAAATATACCTTTAAACTTATTATAATATATAATCAATTTAATATTATGAATTTGATATACTATTAATAATTAAATTAATTACTCAATCAATTAAATTTAGAAAATTAAATATTGCCATTAACTCCAATTGAAATTTAAAAACTAAATTAATAATATAGTATAATAAGTTTAAAATTCAAATTTAATATTTCAGAATTTTAATATAATAATTAAATAGTATTTTTCTTTTTATTTTTAACTTAGAGTATAATTACAATTAAAATTTAAAATTAAAGTATATTAGATAAAAAAAAAAATTGAATATAACATAAAATTAAGAATAAATTTAACTATTTAACCTTTTTTTTTTTAATTTCTATTTTGTAATCTAACCTCTTTTGTAAATTTTGTCTTCTCATTATATTTCATGTAATTAAATGATGTATAAAATATTAGAAAAGTAAATATTACCATTTTTAATATTTTGTTTATTAATTTAAAAACAAAAAGAAAAGTAATTATTTGAATCTGTTTATGGGTCATTTAATTATACATTGAATATGTCATGTGGAATTATTTAATTGTTTTACTCCAATTTAAACTTTAATTGAGATTTAAATTTGTAATTTATTTACCTTAAAAATTAAGATACATAAAATGTACTTGTATGTTTTAATTTTTAACACAATTAAATTTAATTTTTAGAGAAAATAATAATAATAATAATAATAATAATTGGTTTAAAAAGGCTAAAAAATTAAAATCCAATACTGATGGCGTGATAAAGGAGTATGATGGGCTTTAGGGCCGGAGATCCATTTCTAATTGATATGGGTTAATTAAGGGCTAGATATTCATCCAATTATTTAAATTTCTTTTGCATGAATCTATGTAAATTAATTTTTTAAGGAAGAAATGTAAATTAATCTTTGAAAAAAAATATTGTAAAAGCTAAATATTAGACTTATCTTATAATCAAGTATATTAATTGATATTATATTAAATTTCTAAATAAATTTATTATATTATTAAATTAAAATTTATATTAATTAATTAATTATTTATCATTCAATTAATCTGAAATCAATTGAATTCAATTTTTTTAATTTGATATGATAAAAAATTATAGATTTTTTTTTTTAATTTTGGATATATATAAATATGAGTTGTTGGAGTTTGGATTTTGGGTATCTTTGGGCAAATTAAGTTATTAGATTTTGGATTTTCATTTTTATAGTTGAGATGAAAATTTTAAGGGGAAAAAAAGTGTTTTAAATTTTTTTTATAAGTTTTTAAATTTTAATAGTAAAAAAATGAATGATTAATTTATTGACTAAATTAAAATTAAAAATTATTTAATTAATTTTTTAAAAATATATTATTTCATTAATTAAATCAAATTTTATAAAAAAAATAATAATTTATTAAAAATCATATATGGAAGGTGAATTATTTCCAATATATAATTTAATATATCATTATTTTTTTCATAATCTTCTTTAAAATTGATTTTTTTCTTTTATAAATAATATTATAATCCCACATCAGGTGACATCACCCTGAACAAGAACAAACTAACACAAATCAAGCAAACAAGCTGCATCAATGTTTAAAAAAAAAAAAAAAAAGCTTGTATCAATGTCAATAATTATTTGAAAATTTATGATTTGGCAAGTTTTGATTGGTTACAGTTTTCTGAGGATGCAAAGCTGAATACAATCACATGCCCACATCAGATAATTTTTTTCGGTGCCTCTTTTCTTGTGCATAATTATTATAAAGATTCTATGAAAAATAAAAAGAAAATAAATTAAATAATTAAGCTCCTACTAAAGTCTTCTTTTACCCAACTTTTCTCTACTCTTTGTTTTTTTTGACCTTTTTCGCCCTCTTCAGTTCTTTTCAGTGAGTGTATACAGTATAGTGCTTTTGTCCTGTCTCTCTCATTCTCTGTTTCTCACAATCTGTAATAACTAATAACAGAGAAAGAAAATTCAAGAAAATTTATTTTCTTCCAAGAAAATCAAGAACAAGAAATAATGGGTGGCTCTGGGAATAATAATTTACTCCAAGTTCTAGCAAAAAACTTTGATGTTCTTGCTTTGTATGTATCTTTAATTTCTACTAAAATGTCCTTTAATATGTTCTTTTTCTAATTAATTACTGATATAATTTTTATCTGCTTTTTTTTGTATTATTATATTATTTGCAGACCTCTGGTTACTCTTGTTTATCCCTTGTAAGTAATGTGTTCCTGATTATATTTAATTGGATTTTTATGACATTAATTAGTATTTTAATGATTGTCTTATTATTATTATTATTATTAATTATCTCTAATGACTTGCATTTTGTATGGATTTTTTAACAGATATGCTTCAATTAAGGCTATTGAGAGTAGATCTCGCAGTGATGACCAGCAATGGCTAACCTATTGGGTTCTGTATTCAATGATGACCTTATTCGAGCTAACATTTTCCAAAGTCTTGGAATGGTAACAAATCTAGTGTTTCTTTTTGGATATCATTTATGTTTTTATTTTTATTGTCTACTAAGAGTTTGTATATTAATGAATGGGTGTCGATAAAACAAATAAAAACTATTTTTTCTGTGATTTCACTTCTTGTTGTAATTTTTCTTTTTTTAGCACTAAATAATAAAAGATAAATTGATTTTAATAATTAATATTGCTTTCATTATTAAAAAAAAAATCATACTAAATGGGCTAATTAGTTATACTCTGATTGGCCAAATTTTGAAATTTTACCTGGTTAAAGACAAATAATTGTAGTGAAAATTTTCATATGCATGCAGTATCCCCATCTGGCCTTGTGCGAAGCTGATAGTGACATGCTGGTTGGTCCTGCCTCACTTTAATGGAGCAGCACATGTTTATCAGCATTTCATCAGACCATTCTATATGAACCCACAAATAAATGCTCAAAAAATCTGGTATGTCCCCCGAAAGAAGGATATATTTAGTAAGCCAGATGATATTTTAACTGCTGCTGAGAAATATATGGAAGAGCATGGAACTGAGGCTTTTGAGAGGCTTATGACCAAGGTATACATAATTAAGTTAGCCATGTATGATTTGTAGGATATATATCTATAACACATTAGATATATTAATGTTGAACAATTAGGTAATTTTAAGTAACAATTAGGACATTGTTAATATAATTATTTTCACTCTTTTGTCTAATTATTTGCAGGTTGATAGGGAGGAGAGAGCTAGGAGGAATGGCAATTACATGATATTTGATGATGATTATATATATTGAACTTTAGTACTATCTTTAGATGGAAAAAAATATGATGATTATCATAATTAGTATGGGATTAACTATATTTATATATATATATGTATTCACTTACTTTTGTTTTCTGGAACAAGTATTAATTTATGCATGAAGTGAAGCTAGCTAGCTTGTTTTATCTATCTTAAGGATTATGGGTAATTTCCTTCTGCAGTTTCCTGCTAATAAATAGTTTTTGAGAGTAAACATTTTGTTCTGTGGCATCTTTCTTTCAGTTGTTGTGATTAGGGATGGTAGCGGGATAGGTATAGGACGAATATTATCATATCTAAACTCGTACAATCATTTAAATTCATTATCCATCCCGTCACTTGTCTTGTTTTAGATATGGGGCAAGAACAGATAGCAAGTAAACAAATATATTCGTTTACCCGATTAACCTAAATTTAACTTAACATCAATTCACATGTTAAGAATAATAATAAAGGGACTATGAAAGTATTAGGATTTCTTAGTAATAATAATAATAATCAAGTCGGTATGGGTCAGTTATATTCTAAACCTGAATCCGACCTAAATCCATGATTGGTAATAATTTTAATATTTATATTCGTCCGGTGATTAAATGAGGCGGGTAAAATTTGACACGTTCAGATCAAAATAAACTAGATATCCACCGCATTGGATAAAATTATCATCCCTAGTTATGATCAACTGATATATCTTTGCTGAAGGATCAAACATTAGCAATTGTAATATTTGTCAATTTCCAAGTAAATTAGAATTCAATCCGTATTTCTCAAGTACAAATCTAAGTTAGTCTAAATAAATATATAAATAAGGTTTAATAAAGTGAAATTAATTTATTTGTATGGTTAAGAATCTCAACTATCAACATAAAAGAATTAGATTAGTGTTTTTCTTAACACTCAGAAAAAAAAAAAAAAAATTGTTTCTCAAATCAAAATCAACGTAAGGCGTTATGAAAGTAACATTTAATATTACTTTCACCTGGGGATGTGGCTCAGATGGTAGAGCGCTCGCTTAGCATGTGAGAGGTATGGGGATCGATACCCCACTTCTCCAATTAATTTTATATTTAGGTATAAAATATTGGAATTTTTTCAAAAATACCTAAAAGAAATAAAAATTATTTATTTTTATTGTTAAAAAAAAAAAATTAAAAATATTATACACCTAAAAATATTTTTTAAAAAATACTGTATATCTAAATTTTTTTTTAAAATATGATATATACTAAATATATATTAAAAATATACTATATATATATTAAATATGTATTAAAAAATAATAAAAATCTGAAAAAAAAAATAACTGTAAAATTGAAAAAAAAAGTTAAAAAAAATATATTTATTTAATATTCCCTAAAATATTTTTCATGTTTTCTGACTCATTTCAAAACTGGGCCTTAACCCATAGATTGCTAAACTGGGCCAAAACCCAATTGACTATACACTAACAATTTAAACTGGATCTAAACCCAATTGCTCTGACATATTAACAATTTAACCTCATGAGCATCTCAAATATATTGTAAAATAATTTTAATTTTAATATTAAATAGATTCGTATGGGCATATGTTTTTACAACATAGTAACATGCAACCCCAAAATCATTCTTTACTACTAGATTACCCAAACTTATTAACTATTTTGTCAACACAATCAATTGGCAAGTTAACAAATAATGTTGGTACAAAAAATAATTAACTAATGAAATCAGAACAATTTTATACTAGCTCCATCTGGTTTAATATTTTTTTTGCCTATTGTCTTTTGGTTTGAGAAACATATTTTTAACTAATGAAATCAACAAATGCAATGATAAAAATGTGTGTTTAATAAAATCATTAGTTCTGCTTATTATTAAGAAAAAATTTAAATTATTAATTATTTAATTTTACTATAAGATGTTACTTTTATGCTTCTTTTTTTCAATCAATAATAAATACCATCAAATTAGTTTATGCGTCAATCGAAATTAAATCTCTTTTTTAATGAGTCTAATAATGTATCCAATTTATACATTCAGAAATTATTTTTTGAATGCTAGCATATAACATCCGATTTATATATTCATAAATTATCTTTTGAATATTAGCCTATGAAATATAATGAATTTATTAATTAAATTTAATATTAAATTATAAGTTAGCGCATGAAATATAGAAGTGTTATATATGTATATAAAATAATTTTTAATTTTAATGTAACTAATTAGTTATTTAATTTTAGTACAACTAATTAATTATCTTTATAATTTTTTTATAATTATGTATATATTTAGTTGATCTTCTAACTTTTTTATGCTTGATTTGGGAGTGTGAGAAAATAAAAATAAAAAATTTATATCAATGGGACAGGGAAAAGAAAATTAAAAATATTAATAATTATTTTATATTTAGACATTTAAATAATAGAAAAATATAAATTATTGAAAATAAAATAATATTATTAAAATATTATTTTTTAATAATAAATACTTTATTTGTCTCACAATAAACGTCATAATTTTTGTTTTAGTATGTCTTAATTTAATTATTTTATTTTTTAATTCAAATTATATTTTATTTTAACTTAACAATAATGCCACCATTAAAATATATTAGAAAATATAAAAATTAATTAAGAGACATAAAATACGAAAGAATTATAAAGGCGGAGAGACTAAATTATTAATAAATTAAAATAATATATAAATTAGAATGATTAAAATAAACTAAATTTTTTTTAATAATCATATATTTTACAATTAAATCGTTTATTATGGGATAAAAAGAATAATAAATATCTTTTATCTATAGATTGTAAAAGGGAAGGACTATTTTTATTTTATTTAATAAATAAGTGATATTTTCAATCAATTTTCATATCAATCAAAATTAAATCTATTATTCAAGTGGATTTAAAGACTTTCTCTTATACTTTATATATACATTTTAAAATTATTTTATATATGCTAATTTTAAGAATAAAATTTTAATTAAAAAGTTGATAAATAATTTTTTTTTATCAATCAACCTAATTAGAAAATTAATTTTTATTTTGATTTATTAGATTTTGATGAATAAAATATATGAATGAATATATGTATTGGGTATTTGAATCTTGAATTGAAAATTTAAAATGAATTAAATTAAGTTGAAAATACTTTAACAAATTTAATTTTTAAGTGGTTGAGTGTTTGATATTTATTTATAAAAGTGATTTTTAAGTGAAAGTACTGTAATAATTGTAATTTTTTTTTTAATTTTTAAAATAAATTTTGACATAATTAATATTAATGTTTTCATAATTGGATCGATTAAAAAAATTAGTAAAAGTAGAGAATCAGAATTTCGATTGGAGTCGAATTGATTAAAGCAGAAAAAAAATATATAT
>CANXYC010335666.1:0-15030 GCA_948193065.1 Aleurites moluccanus | reverse complement strand
TAGTCGATATGCTCCCACTTCTATTCCAACTGAACAGATGAAAGTAGATCGGTTTGTAGCAGGACTAGACAATGCTTATGTTTCTTTGGTGGGATTTAGTGGCTCATTTGTGGAAGTGGTGGATAGAGCCCGCAGAGCTGAGATGAAGCTTTTTCCTAAAATAGCTGAAGGTAAAAATAAGAAGATCAGGGAGAATTCCCAAACTAGTGGATCCAGTTATGGTAATACAGAGTATGCTGCAGAGACCCAGATGATGAGTACAATATTGTCTAGTCGTAGAGATAGAAGAGGGGAATTAAGGAAGGAGCATGGTAGGCATCGATCAGGGGGATCATCTAGATTTCAACAGAGTTATGGTGGCAGTGGTCAGAGTTCAAGTCGTAGCGGTTCAGGATCTAGAACTGGGGATAGTGCTTGCAAAAGATGTGGTAAGATGCATCAAGGACCTTCTCGATTTGGTACTGATCAATGCTATAAATGTGATCAACCAGGTCACTTTTCTAAGGAATGTCCCCAATTTAGAGGTCAACAAACTTTTACCCGAGGATCTATGGCCAGTGTGGGTCAGCCTGCCTACATTTCTGATTCTTCTCACGTGCTCCTCACACCAGAAATTGAGATTGATGAGAATTTGTCTTATGAGGAGCAACCTGTGGCTGTAATTGATACACAAGTTAGGAAGCTTCGTTCTAAGGAGATATACATGGTTAAAGTACTCTGGAAGAATCATGCAATTGAAGAGTGTGCTTGGGAGATGGAGCAAAAAATGAGAGAGCAGTATCCTCACCTTTTCACAAGTGATTAAGATAAGTTTTTAATTCGAGGACGAATTTTCTTTAAGGGGAGGAGAATGTAATATCTGTGAAAAAAAAAAAAAAAAAAAAAAGAGAGCAGGCAGCTGGGATTTGAACCTAGTCATGGTGGAAGGAAGGCTAAGCCTTCCAACCACTAGGCTAGCCCATGTCTCACTTTAAAATAAGGAAGAGAAATATATATATATATATATATATATATATATATATACAGGGATCTGATTGGTTTAAAATAATCAATCAGACCCGTGCTTCTGCAAGGAGCAAGAATTTCACAGAAACAACAGAAGAAAAGAGAGAGAGAGAGAGAGAGAGAGAGAGGAGAGAGAAACGAAATTCCTCCGATCTACCGCTGTTCGGTTGCCATTTAGCGTCACCGCCCACACCAGGAGGGAGCCCAGCCCCGGACGACTCCACCGGTACAGGTCCAGTCTCGAACCGTCGTCGGAGCCGGCCACACTCGCCGTCATCGAGAGGCGTGCCATCGAATATTCCGATGCAATTTTCGGCTGATTCCGACCTTCTTTTCTGGCAATTCCACCACCAGTGCACTCGTCTCAGTCCAAGCTTTCATTTAGCACCTAATTTGCCTTGATCGGAAATGTGGAAGGAAGGCTAAGCCTTCCAACCACCAGGCTAGCCCATGTCTCTCTTTATAAAAATAAAGATATATATATATATATATATATATATATATATATATATATATATATATATATAGGGATTTGATTGGTTTAAAATAATCAATCAGACTCGTGCTTCTGCAAGGAGCAAGAATTTCACAGAAATAACAGAAGAAAAGAGAGAGAGAGAGAGAGAGGAGAGAGAAACGAAATTCCTCCGATCTACCGCCGTCCGGTTGCCATTTAGCGTCACCGCCCACACCAGGAGGGAGCCCAGCCCCGGATGACTCCACCGGTACAGGTCCAGTCTCGAACCGTCGTCGGAGCCGGCCACACTCGCCGTCATCGAGAGGCGTGCCACCGAATATTCCGATGCAATTTTCGGCTGATTCCGACCTTCTTTTCCGGCAATTTCACCACCAGTGCACTCGTCTCAGTCCAAGCTTTCATTTAGCACCTAATTTGCCTTGATCGGAAACCGGAGCTCGGACCGAAAAAATTTCAGTCCGGGTCTTTTTTTAAAATTTAGGCAAAGTGAGTTTTTATTAACTCTAAAAATTAAGTTTGATATTATGGAATATTTTAGAGACCAGATTATAAATTAAATGTGGGTTTAGGATACAGATTTAATAATTATGGTGGAAAAAATAATTTTTAGACTGTCTTTTATTAAGTAAATAATTAAGGTAATTATGAGAAAATTATTTATCGGTATGGATAATTATTTATTTGTGATTGTTGTGAGTTTGAGTTGAAAAATTGATAAGGAGGATGTGATAATAAAATTGTTGAAAGGTCCCGGTTGGGTAATAATTGCTTGAATTGGAATAATTTTTGAGAGGATATAAATTTATTATTTTTCAGGGAGCTACGTAATATTTTAGATGAGGTTCTGCCGAATTTTCGGCAGAATTTTAAGTTAAATATTTATTTATTTAATTAATTAGGAAATCTTTTAGTTGGTAATTAATATATTATGTTGATGATTTTCCTTAGAAAATCCAAGTACTTCTGCAGCGGGTCCTAGCGGAATCAGGGACTAAGTACTTCATTGTGTACTGTGAGTTGATATAATTTAAGTTAATAGTGCATTTGAGCATGTCATAAATATTAAATGTATGCCATTTTATACATAATTAATTATCATTTTCTGCATTAAATATTTTGATGCACATATATAATTATGATGACAATTGCTGTATTATGTTGAATCTATGATTGATGTGTTGAGATGAAAATAGAATGACGTGGAATCCACCTATACTAACTTAGGTAATATAAATTCCTATGATATGACATGTTATGATGGTAATTGATGAGATATGTTATGAAACAATTATGATGATGTTATTACAGGAATTTGCCTGGTTAGAGCTAGTCTCACCGTGGCCCCTGGATATGGATAAGAGAGTATTGGGATGCCTAGTTCGAGCTGGTCTCACCGTGGCCTCGTATTTGGATTTTAAGAAAGCCAAGGAAGGGGGTCGGCTCCCCATTTATGTTTATGGATTATAGATGAATGGTGGATTCCACTGACTATTCTCATCATGGATGATATATTTGGTTTGTTTTACTGATGTTGAACTGTGATATGACATTTCATATAAATAATTATTGACATGCATGTTTATTTAAATTATATCAGCTCATTGAGTCGAACGCTCACACCTGTTCATTATTTTTCAGGGTTATTTTCTCACTTCTCCCTTCAGAATCAACTCTGCTTCTTTCTTCGCAGAGTACAGACTTTTTAAGATTATTATGTAATTTTATTTCTTTTAGTACTTCCGTAATTACAGGTATGCTAGTTAATTGTAATAATTAATATGTCAATTGTGGGTGAATAAATCCCTACTTTTGTTATATCTATGTGGATTGTGATATTTTAGGATGATGTTATTGGATGATGTACCTCTATTTAATATTATGTTATGTCATTTGTGGAGTATAGTATATTTTGATGTTCGGGTAAGACTTGCTACGGGTTCCGATGGCATATCACCTTTCCGTTCCCTAGCGTCGGTCATAATTCCAAAATGGGTCGTGACACTCTTTTCTAGATAGAGATAATATATTCATTTTTATATTACATCACACTTAATATTTTGATTTACAAGCAGTTAATTCATTTTGATTAAATTCCATCACACAATTATCTTTAATTTGTATGCTTGTTTGTAGTACGGACAATAAATTTTAATTTATAAAAAATTATAAATCAAATAAAAGGATCAAAATTTTAACATTTTTCAAATTTAAATTGGACATTAATTGGTTCAATGCTCTCCTAATTAATAATTTACTTGATTAAATTTTTTATTTTTTTTTTAAATTTTATCATTGAAATTCAATTTAATGCAAATGAATTATTTTTTTTTTTTAATCAGAGATGGTTTGAAAGATTTAGGATAAAAAATTATAGTAATTAGCATTTTTAATTACCTAAGAAACATAAGAGTTGGTGGAAAATTAGGTATAATTTAGCTAAAGTTAGAAAGTGATTATAATTTTTTTTATAGTAGCTATCTAAAAAAACTTAAGTTAATTAGAATTGTGTCTAGTATAGAATGAGTGAAATAAATAAAATAAAGTAGTAAAATAATAAATAATTGATAGTGGAAATTAAGAATATAATAAAATAGTGGTATAATTAACAAGTAATGATAAAATTTAGGAATTAAATTTAAAAATGCCAAATTAGTTGATGGTGGGAGTCAATTGGCATTATTATGTTTGCCACCTTTTCTTTTTTTTTTTACCATATATTGTTGCCACCTATTCTATCCATTTTATTTTATTTTTAATTTTCTTTTTTCTTATATTCTAATCGGATCAAATGTTACATAATAAAACCAAGTGATAAGTTTTTATTCTTTCATTATGTTTTTACCATATGACGCATTCCATTTCACTCTTTTCATTTTTCTTTCTTCTTTTCCTCATATGACAAGTGTCCTATATAATATAAACAAAGAAAAATTAAGATCATTTGCTTATTTTTCTTTTACCTTTGACCGTAATTCATTTCCATTTCTTTTCTTGGAGTTTTTTTTTTCTTTGTTAAATTGCCTGAGTGTCAAATAAGATATACTTGACTAAATTAGAAAAAAAAAATGAAAGCATTTGTTCTTCTTTAAATCATTTGGTTAGCCACTCATTCATTTTCTCCACCTTTCATATTATTTATTTTGTTTATTTCTTTTCTTCTTAAATCCTAATCAGACCAAGTGTATTATTTATAAAAAAAAAATATTAATAATTAAGTCAATTTTTCTTTAGTTTTGGCCGTCCTTTATGTTTGACTTTTATAATTGTAATTCTTCATCTTTCTTCTTTATATGCCAAGTGTCTAAGTGATAAACTTAAATAAAATGAAAAATAAAATTTATTTCTTCTTTTCTAAGAGAAATTGTAGCCTTCATAAACCGAAACCCTTTCTTCTTTTTCATTTTTCTATTCATAAACTCCACCAAATTTCATCTATAAACCTTCATAAATCTGAATCCTACACTTAATCCATAAATTAATTAATTGATATAAGGGTGATAAGGATACTAGAACTTAAGGGAAAAGAGGTAGCAGCCTTAGTTCTTCAAGTGAGGTAAATTCCTAATTATCATTTTTTATTTATATAGTATAAATAGTTAAAAGAGGTGATTCATTAGTGTATTTAGGTTTCAATTGATGTATATTTATGAGTTAGAAGTAGGAATTCAAAATTTGAAACCATAGGGTTAGAATTTAGAGGGTTTTATTTAATTAGGTTTTAATTTCCATAATTTAAGATTATATGAGTAGTAAATTGAGTTCTATTGTATTTTATAGCACCAAGAAGAGAAGGTGGAAGTGATGGAAGTGGAAAGATAGATGAAGATGCCTTTTACTTATGTTAGATATTTAAATTGTTAATTTTGAGAACTTATATAGCAAGGTGAGTAACAAATATACCATTATATTTGTGTTAAATTCAAACTAGTGATTTGAAATTTTCATACTATGAATTTCACTTTGACATAATTCTTCATGCTTTTTAAATTGATGAGAATTGCTTGAATATTGATCCATGATTCTTGAATTTATCATTGTTAGCCTTGTTAATATAGTATTCATTAATAAATTGAACTATTGAGTTGAACCTTAAATTGTTCTAAGTTAGCCAAACCTATGAGTGAAATTATTCATTATTCAATTAATTTGATTATTGTGTAAATGACCAATATGAGTCTTAAGGTGTTCATTTGACAGAACTATCTTATCCAATGAGATAGAAAAAATTCATAGGCATTGTGCACAATAAGTTAGAAAACATGCTACCGGAATATATAGCCTCTGCTTTACATTAACTAATGGCCAATTATTTCTATCATGCACCTCATTGCATGATAATGATCATGATTGCAGTGATAACATTTTTTTGATTGAATTCCTTACTTTGTTATTACCATATATATTGTTTAACTAATCATGATTGCAGTGATAACATTTTTTTGATTGAATTCCTTAATTTGTTATTACCATATATATTGTTTAATTAAATGTAACCATTCTTGTGAACTAGCCAAGAAATACGTAGCCTCACAAGTATACTGCTATATTCGTTATTCACTGGGATTTTTATCTCACCTATTTGTGGTTTAACTTTTTTTAAGAGTAAGGTAGATAGTGGTGGTTCATCAACAATTCATTCTTCGAGTTTTGGAACCCATAAGATCTATGTAATAATTATGTTATTTTGGATTGTATGGTCTACTCTAGATTGCTCCATGGGTTTTGAGATATAGAAATGAATAGAAGTGTGATTAATGTAAATATTGAATAGGTAAGTGATACTTGTATAATTTTGATACTTATAACTTAAAATGGTATATGTTATATAAGTATTGATGATAAGTAAGGATGTGCATTGATGTTTGCATTGAGAATATTAGAAGTGATGACTGGGATAATGTAGTAGTGAGGAGAGATGATTATAGAGGCGTTTATATATAGGTTGAGATTTTGGGGATATTGATACGTATAGAGGATACCACACTAAATTTATTTTGGAAAGTGAGTGAATTTGGGTTCTACAGGTGATTGGTTACCTTAAGTTTTTCTATGCTCTAGGACCGTCACATCTCTGAAATGAGGATGTGATAAAAATCCACCAGAATAATGACATAGCATGATGTAATTCTTTATGGCAAGTCCTCCTAGAGAAGGGTGAATAGGAGATTAAAAAATCTAATACAATTTTCAACTTAAATGCAATATACTAATAATACAAATGCACAATATAAAATTGAAAAATAAGGATTAGAAATTGCTCAGTGATTTATAGTGTGTCGAAGCTCAATCGTCTCTCCTACATCCACTTCTCTCAAAACCCAACTGTTATTGAGTTTCTTTTATCAACGAGTTCACAACCCAACTCTTTACAATACATTTTCTAGGATTTCACCCTTATAATAGATTTCACAGGATTTTTCCCATCTCACAATCACAATAATAATTTGAGATATTACAAGTCTTCTTAAGACTTAAATAAAGCTGTTGGAATGATTACAATGAAACTTCAATAGCTTAGAAAGAAAGAGCACAAAGAAAAATCTATTAAGAATAAAGTGCTCAAAATAGAGTATGAATGATTTTTTGAGATCAAAGATTAATTTTCACTTGTATATAATATTCATCGACCTTTTTTAACATCAAATCTTCATCCTTATATAAGGTTGACCTTTGGTGTAATAAATATTATCTTTCCAACACATGTATGATTGATTATAGCGCTTGAAATTTGGTGCAACGGTCATAAAATCTTTTCAAATTTTATCAATCCTTGATAGGTTGCATGCATTACTAAATAAGTAACATGCATTTCTGGTCTTGTAACATTGGTAAAGATGAAGTAAGTTCAATCAACTTAAATCTTAATAGTGGTGATTATTATACATATGGAGCTTATTCAAGTTTTGATCCAAACTCCAAGCTATGATGCAATTGATTCAACTCCTACAAGCTATCAACAACCCTTTGAACTATATGCTAAAATGCAAAATACAATCCGCAAGATGCAAGAACTTCTTGAAAGTATGAATCTTCATAAAGACAAGTTAGAATGCCATTTTCAAACTCCTACTAAAAATTCATCGCTTGAATCTCAACCACTTAACCAATAGCTCCAAGTTCAAACACCATCAAATCCACCCTCACAAACACCCATTAATAAGAAACTAACCTTGGAGTTGTGTGTTGAAATGGAGAATTCAGAATTGAGTGATGCTAATATCTAAGGGAATAGTCACTTTCCTTTGGAAAAACAAAATAAAGTGTCAAAAGCCATTGAGAAGGATGAAATTACCAAATTCATTGAACATAAAAAAGATCCATTTGAAATTGATCTTGAGATAGAAAATGAAAAAGAAATGGTGGAGAAAGCTATTAAGGATTTGATGCCCCTTATCATTGTTCCTAAAATTTCACCAACTAAGGCAAAAGGTGATGATCGAACTTGCATAATTTAAGAGATTGAAATTGGTAGTATCAAACATGTACTTAAGAATAATCCTTTTATTAAGCTTGCTGCACTAAAATTTGATTTGCAAAAGATGAAGATTGATAGTTCAAATGTCTTTGATTGGAATGGCTTTGATTTATCTTATGTGGATGATCTATCAAATGAGTTTTATATGAAATTACACTAATTCTAACCTTAATCCAATTAATTCCCTTCAATCTTTAAACCTAAAATTTTATCTTACAAACTTCTAATTAACTGTTAACCTTGGTGGTCTTGATAAAATTATATACATCTTAAGTTATAGATGTTCAATCACTTTAATTCTTTTCTCTACTTAAACTAGACATATTAAACTATAACATATTCAAAATTTAAGTCAAACTGAATACTATACAATTATTAGTGAATTTTCAAATTTAGTCCTATTGTCCAACAATTCTCATCCGAGCAGACTTTACTTTTATGGCTATAACTCAATCCGTACATATACAAATACAAAAATATTTTATAAACTTTTAGATCACATATAAATAAATATTTTTTATGTTTTTCATTTTTTCTAATTCAGACTCTAAGGTTCTCAAATCACTAAAATATAGTTTTATTCTTTGTTAAGCTATCCATCCGAACTAGTTTCACTTATAGCCTATTATCTCTTCACTAACTTCAAATTTTACAGAACCCTTATATAGAAATATAAATAAGAATATATCTACAAATTTCATGTTTATACTTTATTAAATTTTTCCGTTAAGGCCATATAATTATAGGTGCACTTTCTGTTTACATACATAAATTCTAAATTTCCTAAATCCATATAATAATTACTGTCTTAGTTGATTAGTTCTTAACACATAAACCTTAAACCCTAATATTATAATCATATATATATATATATATATATATATATATATGTCTTTCTCAAATCCTCAATTTCAATGGCCATCCTCCTCATATATATCATCAAATCAGTTTAAGCATCAAGAATTAGAAATTACCTTAACCAAAATTTCCTTTCCTTCTTTGTCATCTTTGAAGCTTCCTTCCTCTTCCTCCAAAGTCCCAATTTCCTCCTATGAACCATTCTAGTTCCCTTTCACTTTTCCACCAAAACACCACAATCAGCCCTTCCAACAATTAAATCTCTAACTTTTGTTATGGAATATCATCAACTCACACTTGAAAAAGAGAAGTTCTCTTGAATAGAATTGAAAGAAAATGAAGGAGAGGGAGGGGTATAAGCTACAACCAAAGAGGAGCTTCTTTTTTTTTGAAGGAAAGTTTGATATTTTATTCTTTTCAAGTCTTCCTTATATATATATATATATATATATATATATATATATATATATATATATATATATTTGATATGAAAATGGTGATAAGCATTAAAGAAATAAGAAGCCTTAGGAAATGGCCAAGTGTCTTCTTAATTTTTTTGAATATATATTATTTAACTACGTAAAAAAAGTTATACTTGATCATTTGGAGGGACATGTGGCCGACCCACACATGAATGATAGGTTTGGTTTTTTTTTTTTTACTTCATTAATATGCTTTATTAGATGGAAAGATGAAGAAAGTATAGAAGAAATGGGAAGTTTTTATAAATGGGCATCTGTCTCATTATTTTCTTAAAATAAGAATTACTATCTTAAATGTATAATGATGAGGCATATATTGGTTTTAGTTTTTAATTAATAAGAAAGATATGGAAAGAAAGATGATAAGTATAAAGGATATGGTTAATCTTTTTAATAGACATGTGTTGAACATATTTATACTTTAAAACTAATAGTTAAGATTTAAAGAAAATTCACTTGGCCAATTGTCATACAAATGGCCGGCCCTAATTGAAGAAGAAAGGTAATCATTTTTTATTTTTTTTAACATGTGTAAGAAGATGGTGAAATTAATGGGTCCCAAATTCCACTAACTTAGTAAATTTTATATTTCATCCTTAAACTTCTTAATCCTTTGCAACTTAATTCTTATTTCCCTTTAATCAGCCCCTAATTATCTTTTCTCCATTATTAATTACTCAATTAATGACTGCTATTTACGCAATTTAACAATTTATCACTTTCTCTATAATAACTTGCTCATTTAACTGCTTAACAAAATTTTATCTTAGGTTTTCAACTACTATCTCATTCTATTCATTACTTTCCACTAATTCAATTCACTTAAGTCTAATTAGCTTTCCTAGGGTGTTACACTTTTCCTTTGGTTCCTACTATGGTGTTTTTTGTGGCGACAGTCTGGATTCTAACTTAAAGAAGATCAGTAAGGATTAACTAAACCGAAGAAAGGAGTAACCACTCTGTTAAAGGTGTAACCGAAAATACAAATGCAATACATTTGCTTCCTCTGGGAAATGAGTGACGATTTTATCCCTGGCTAAACACCAGGCCGCCTTATCCAGAGATCTAGGTAAGGAAACCAAGTATGGATTGTAGAAAGTATTAGGCACCCCAACTTTCCTTGCCATTGGCCAACATCTCTATTTAGCTAGAAGTTATAGGTGAATCAACTTAAGTTATAGGTGAATCAACTTAGGCATAACATTAAAAGATACAATCCATAAGCCAAAAAAAGGTAAGTTCTATCATAGCATATGCTCGACCATACTATAAATCATACCAAGCATAATTCCTAGGAAAGATTAGAGGAGTCACAAACGGTCTCACTTAAAACCCGATCACCTTAGACATAATTATATAAGGTTTAGTAAATTATACAATATCACAAGACCACGCCTAAAGATTTCATAAAATGCTCATTTGCATAATAAGAACCCTCACTAACCTTATAGAAATAGAAGAAGAAATGAACCATCTAGCCTTAACAAGAGATGTACACAACTATATCATACTATAAATATTCATTCATTCAACATCTCAAAATAAAAAAAAAAATAACAAAAAGAAAATTAAATTGCATAATCTAATACATTAAATGAAACATGTGCACCTTGGACTTTGCCTTTTTGGGCCTTAATGCATTCTAAGGTCATTTACCTTTCATGCATGCTTAGGCCTTAAAAGCCTCATGTTATTTATTTTACTTTGTACACAAATGTATGCATAACATACTTTGTAAAATGGCATACTTCCTTCCAATCATACCAAAAATAAAGTTTATCATATGTATGATGCAAAGTATATAACTATGACACTTTAACCATTTGGTTCATATACAAGTGACCAAGACTCATTAAGATTATAATGCATACCCCAAATTATTCACAAGCCAAACCACTTTTGACAACTAATCTAATAATGGAATGCTAACTTACAAGAAGCATTTTGTATTGCATGACAACAAAGTGTATATTCAATCAATCATACTTTATGAATTTTAAAGGTCAAATTGTTCATTCATGACATTATGTCCATTTTTAAATTCATTCTACCATATATTCAATTATGCCATATTGTCACATAATAATATGCACACCAACTTTCAAGTTTAGAACCTAAACTAAGTATTATAGCAACAAACATACAAAGCTAAACTTAACTTTGATACTTTTGATCTTAGCATGCTTCTGAATTAATAAAAATTAGCATGTAGTCATTTATCCTAGGTTTCATGCATCTATTCATGACATATAGACATTTACATATAATTAGAAGTATCAAATGGACATAAAAATCAAGAAACCAAGTAAAGAAGACAATAAAATGCCTCCATGGCACAAAAAAAATGACCCAATGGTATATATAGGGTCGTGTGGCCCTTCTCAGTCCCGCACAAGACAAGGAAAGGCTGTGTGGCCCTTCCCAAGGGCCATATGGCCCTTATGACCTTATTCTAGACACCCATTGTAATACCCTAGAAAGTTATAACTATCATGCATGAATTAATTCTCAGAATGTGGTCCATTAGTCTTGAAATAGTGAAAAATAATTTTAGATACACAGTTAGAAAGTGAATTTGAAATTTTTCCAGAAAGCGGTGGTGTCGGAAACACTGCCGAGAAATTAGTAGTTCGGTCAATGGAAGAATTTCTGAAGTTGATCTGGAAGTAAAAGATCACTATAATTTATGTTTAATTTTGGTAAAAAGAAAGAAGTGAAAATCATTTAGGAACACTAATAAAGTAAGTAATGACATTTTTGTAAATAAATAGAAGTTTAAGGTGAATAGTGAAAATTGATCGGTTGGAGTTATAGAATGACTGCAAAACTATTTTTATAAATAAGTATAAATTAAAATAAGCCTATTGACTTCCCACTCTGATATTTAATTTCAGATAGAATTGACATAATAAATTACAGAAAATTTTGGACCAAAGTGTAATAGATGAGAATTGGGAGAGTTAGTTGTAATTCTGCAAATTGATTTTTCTTATATTTTGCCTTAGCCTATTTCGGTTCATCGCTTCTTCTTCCTTCCATGGTGTAGCTGAACCATTTCCTTCCTTTTTCTTCCATTTTTTCACCTTATTTCTTATAGATTTCTAAGGAAAGTTGATAGAAAAATAATAAATCAACCTAGCTTAACTCATTTCTATCATTAGATTGCTTGGAGGAGTAAAGGATTTCAAGGAAAATCAAAAGGGAGCATTTGGCCATCTTGGTGTTCTTGAGATAAGGAATTATTTTGTTAAGTTTAATTGATTATTTAGATGTTATTTAGGTTGAATTAGATGGGTTTAGTGTTAATTTGCACCAATTTATCCAATTTTGTAGAAATCCCTAATTTGGATTGGTAAATTTGAAGTTGTATGGAATGACTTGATGAATTAGTGTTAGGTTTTGTTAATTGATATTAGAATTAGCTAATTGGATGTGAATGGATATCTAATTGATGGATAAATTGATGTATAATTGGAGATTTGACAAAGGTGACTTTCAAAGTAACCTATTTGGCACAATTAGTGGAATTGAGTGGAAATTGAGCTATTCAAAGTGATTTGGAGGCTTAGGTGAGTTTACATTGCATCAAATAACTTTTATAATTGATTGAATTGATGAATTAAACCTTGCCCTAAAATCCCTACTTTGGCCGAATATGATTTACTATTCATTGCCTATGTTTTTGCTTGATTTTCTTTGATATTCCTTAGCCAATTTGATCCCATTTTAATATTGTTTAATTGTGTTTCTTGATGCCTATACTTTGATTGCCATTGTGACTTTGTGTTGGTTGAATTGGGCAAGCCAAATTTGCACCTAAACCTAACCTATTGGCTTGCCATTGTATGCTCATCACATGTTCGATGAAATGCCTAGTTCATTTTCCATTGGCCTATTGGTTTATATGCCATAGGCCTACCAATTGAATTCCATTGTCGCTAGCAACATTGGCATACCAATTGACCTACCGTTTTTCGCCACCGAACCAACTTTTATTCGATACCTTTGTTGTTTACCGTAACCCTTATCCTTACTTATATATTGTATTCTGCTATGCCATTGATTCATATAATACTTGATTTGAAATATATTGATCATATTGATATTGATGATACCATTATTGCATAATGGTGTCTATTGACATGTTATCCATTTCTATTGACCTAAATGTGGTTTGACAGAGTTGTCTCACCGACAAGGTAGTGGGTACATACTGTCGGCAATGTGCACATTGATATTGATGTCCTAGCTGGGAAGGGTTATTGGTTCCAGCCATAGGACCTAATTAGTCTTATGCTTATGTGATATGTGATCGACTGTGTGATTACACATAGTCTACGTGTTTTAAGGCCCTCTGTCTGTCTTACCATATGATTCCTTGATTGGATATGACCATTGTTATTCCTATTGACATCTGATATTGATTCTGTAACTTAACCGATTGATACTGTACCATTATTCCTTAATATATGTATACCATTGTTATAGCCTATTATTTATTGTGATGCATGTAAATTCACTGAGTATCATCTATACTCACTGTTTATTTATTTACCCATTTCAGGAGAGGAGTAAATTGCAAAATCCTGACGTCTGTTTCTCTATGGATTTCTGCTACAGTTTCTGATGTATATATTCTATTTTGTATTACATTATTTTGGAGTTCATTATCTAACTGCTCCATGGGTATGTATGGGTTAGTTAGGAGATGAACATGTATATGATGATGATATTATTATATTAATGATGTTATATGATGATGCATGATATGATATTGTGATGATTACAGTTAATTGCAGAATGATTATAGAATGCATGACAAAATAACATAATGAATGGTAACTAATTAATAAATGAATAATATATTGAGGTTTATATATGCCCAGTAGCTATTTTCTTCACGATTTTTCCTTCTTCTTCTCTTCGTTCTTCTTCTGTTCTTCTCAGATTTGTTCCATTTATTTTCTAATGCATTAATACTCAAAATTATTGCATTAAATCACTAAATTATCATATTTTAAGGCATCAATCTTCAATTTCAAGCAGATTTTCTCAAGTAAATCAGTTTTGGAGAAATAAGGTAATTTTTCTTCAAATGTCATTATCTCTTTAGATTAATAAATTTTGGTAGTTAGAATAGTTTATTATAGGTATATAGGATTTATTACAAACATTTTAAGGCTATTAGTTGTAATTAATGTGGGAGAAATCAGAATTTATGGATTATCATGAATAGTGAAGTGAACAGTAATTTCGAAATTAATTTCAGATTTTCTTTAAAAAATGAATTAAATTGATGTTGGGGATCAAAAATAGAAACTATAAGATGGTTAAATTATAAGGAAATCATATTATGTATTATTGATTAAGGAAAACCCTAATTTTGAATATTTGAAAAAAATTTCATAGGAGAAGAGAACTCAAGAATTTGAGGAGGTTATTGAATGAGCAAGCTTTTGAGGGAAATACAAGGATAAATTTGTATAGAGGTAAGTATGAATATTGCATATGCATATTGTTTCTTTGGAATGATTTGTCCAAGCCTTTCCTTCTCAAATATAACATTGTATTAATAACCTATTAATTAAAGTTCCCATGATATTCTCAAACAAATGATAATTGTTTCATGTGATTATTATATTTATCTTGTAAATGACTTGGTCATCTTTCCTTGGACCAAGTTCATATGAAACCTATTTGTTAACTTGACTGAATTTATGTTATATGTTGAT